>JAUMJK010002046.1:5000-82857 GCA_033558105.1 Coccyzus lansbergi
TTTTCAGCATTCTTTAAATGCCTTTTTCCCCTATACTTTGTGAGATCATACTCTGCTCCAAATGTTTTCCTGCTGCTCTAGAAATGACAGTGGATGAAAACCATTCGTATAATTCATTAAAAAACACAAAGGAAGAAATAATAATTCTAATTCTCACTGGACAGAACCAGCTCCCATGTTTCAGGGACCAAGGTACAAGGAGCCAAGATGAAACTGCTGTTGTTGAAAAGCTCCCCTTAAGACCAAAAGTGCCTTGTGTTCAGGACCAAACATACAAAGTGAAACAGTTGCTGGTGAAAAATGCCACCACAGAGCCATACCCTGGGTGATTGTCACATCTGCTGTTTTCTGAATGGACAAGCAGGTGGTGTTTGCATGTGATATTACTATTAGAGAAAGTATTGATATTGGTGGAAAAACAACTGTGCAGCTTAGGCTTCTCAGTAAGGGCAAATTTTCATTACTGCAGTAGGACTTGGCCCTTCTGTTCCCTCTCTTCCTGAGTGTTCAGAAAGCAGCTAAGTGAGAAAAAGTGGAATTGCAGTCCTAGGGGGAGAAACAGCAGGAACTACCATACCTGGAAGAGATATCTTTGCTATCTTATTATTTTTATCATAGCTTCATGGATCTGCCATCGCAGATGGAAATTTCTTAATAGACATCTTCAGACTGCCTGGAGTCTTCACCTGTCCTGGGACAAGGCAGAATTAAAAGTGCAGAAATGCTTCAGGCAAGAGCTGTGCTCATGCTGATCTGTTCCAAAGCTGATGGTGTGGTGGAGGTGCAATGCCAGTCTGGAAGCAGCAAAGTGAGTGTTAGCAACATAAGAGAACTATAAAAGAGAGAGCTTGAGAGACAAAGTTGGTGAATCGAAAAATAGCCAGAGTTTTGCATTGTTACGCAAACTTTGTTCCGTATCTGTTCCACTGAGGTGTCACAGAAAAGGCCCTTTTTGTTTTCTTGTGCCTCCTCTGTCTGTCCTGCCTCAGTGTATTGCAGGGCTGGGACAGCTGCTTTCTCAGCCTAGGGTCTCTGACACTGTCTCTGATCTTGTTTCGTAAAACAGTTTCTATGATTCTTTATAAGCTTCTCATCTTTCGCTCTAAGGCTCAGTGAAATGGCTGTAGCAGTGTTGTAGCTGTGGAGGTAGTAGGAGGAAGGTTTGAACAGAGGTTATAACCAGAAATATTGTGAAGATATGTGAGTAGTACTTTTTCCTGTCTATGTTTGAGTATTGCTGCTTTGTTTTCTGTTTAATTTCTTCCTTTACTATCTACATATATCAGAACAGTTTCATTCCAGGAGTGTCCTTTTGCATTAAAAAAACCTCTTTCAATTAGTCCTTTTTTTATAAAGGCATTGGTAAAATCTTGCAGGATTTGAAATGTGCAGCCATTTTAGCTCCTCCAGTGAGCATAATTGTCCCTCTTTCATTCAGCAGAGCATCTCCCATTACTCTAGATTAGTTTTTCTCCACTTGTGGCATTATTTCTCTCAGGATGATTAAATGAGAGACTTGGTAGACTGCAACGTGGGAAAATGAAAGAATAGCCTCAGTATTGCTTCTATTTGATTTCAAGGCAAAGACACTTTTCACAGCTTTCACTGTGGCTGTCAGCTTTTTTCCTATGGTATTAAAACAAGAAAGTAAAACTCTATTGTGTTAAAAAAAAGACATGAGTAGGAACACAAAAATTATTTGTTGTATACGATTTCTTGCTCAGCTCTTTACTGTTTATTGCAACTGTTATGTACATGCTAACAGGATTATGAAAGACACACACAAATATTTAAAACATGATGGCTCTAAGCTGTATTAAAGACATGAATTAATTTTCTTCTCTCACATGCATCATTAAATATTGCCATTGTACTGTCTACAGATTATCTATATTATACCTGTCACCTGGTAGCAACCACGGTCGTTATGGTAATGTCAAGATTATAATTATAGTCCCTTCTGCAATGTAGTCATGCTATGCTAAAAAATGTATCTTTGAGATGGTCGTGTCCCATGCTTGTTCTCAGCCCAATCCTGAAGACATTTTGAGATTTTTGAGGGGAAAAATATTTCATTTCTGAGTTACTAACCTTCCAGGAAAATTATATACTTATACATACAGCTATGTCTATATATTAAAAAATACATAGCCTGTTGTTAACATTCAAGGAAATTTATATAGTAATATATATATATATGTATATAATATAAGAATATGTGGCCTTTTGAACTATGGCTTTACTTTATTTGAGATAAATAAAACTTGCCAGAACTTTTCATCCTGGGACAAGCATTCCTTCAGCTGAGTTTGGAAATTTAAGGATATGTTAAAAAAATGCAGTTATTACTCAGTGATCAAAGAAATCATGTGAAGGATATCTTGGCAGCCCATGTTGGTGTGATAGACTAGCCCTTACCCCTTACCCTTTTGCAGTACCACACATGGCGCTCCGGGCATTCTGGTTGTACCTGCCAGGGTTTCTCTCGTGTCAGAGCCTGGTCCAGGATTCAGAACCAGGAGTTCTGCGAGGCTCATGTTTATGAGGCTGGAGATTGTGGTTGACAGGTGGAGGGTGACTTCCCAGAGAATAAAATGTCAACTTTCAGAGAGTCATCTGATTTCTATAGAACTCTGAGAGAATTTGAAGTCATTATCTGGTATCTTCAGATTGCTATTGTTGGACTGTTTTAATTTAGATTTAGGGGTCGATTGTTCATTTAATTCTAAAGAAATATACATTGTCTCATAAGTATACAAATGTATAAAACAATTCTTTCCCCAAATGTAAAAGGATTTTAGGGAAACCATACTGAGGAATCTGTGAATGCAACTCAGGAAGCAAACAGTTAAAAATAAAAACCCACTACATGTGAAACTAAGGGTCTTGTAACCATTACCTCATTCAGTAACATCTAACACTATAAATATTATGTTAATCCAATGAAATTAATTTGACAGTAATTATAATCACAGTAGTCAGAATAGAAGTTCACATACAAGTTTTTGTCTTTAAATGAGATAACTACAGAAATACTGCAGTGTTGCTTTGTTTTCTTTTCTCATTGCTTTCACTGAAATACTGCTTTTTATTAATTGATTTTGAGAGCAAAGTTTGTGAGTTATTATAATGTATTTTTGGTAATATTTTGTTATAAATGTTTGTTTTCAAGCACAAGTGTACAAAGCTGTTTAAGTGCCAGCTGTTCCTAGGCTGGCATAAGTACTGATTATGGAAGGGCTTTTATTGAGATAGTCTTTGAACAAACTATTGCCAATAAGGTCAATTAAAACATTCACATACATTCAGGGTTGTCTGTAAGTGTTAATCAAGGGTGTCTGATGGTAGTGGTGCTGTCAGATTCAGGAGCAAGCAGCCCACTAGCCTGCAGCCTGCTCTTCAACAACGACCAGCCAGGGACCTGACTGAATTATTCTTCCTCATACAAGCCAGTTGCAAAAGGGCAGAGCTACTGCATCCCTCTCACAGCTGCACATATATGCCACCTTTACACACTCAGTAGCACAATTATTCTCCTGTCTTCATAGACTTGAAGTGGTTTGTGTGAAAAGGAATAAGGGTAGTGGAATCTCATTAGTTTGTTAATTATTTAGAGATTAAGGCCTTATTATACTCTAATCATTTAAGAAGTTTGGTGATTAGTAGAATTTCATGGAAAATCTTTATCTTGTCATTAAGTCTGAAGTGAGAGTTTGAAGACTGAGCTGTTTTGCTACTGGGCATTAACAGCAAGAAGTTCCCATGATGATGGCAGCTGATGGAATCAAACCATGCTCATGAGACCCAGCAGGAAATATCCATCCTAGCAGTAAAGAGTACATCAGTGAATTAAAAAGAAGGATAAGAAAGCTGGATGGGATTTTATATAATCCTGGCTCGCCAGAAGTTGCCAAGGGCGTAGGCCAGACCCAGACGCAGAAGGAACTTTATCTGCTCTTCTACTGCAGTCTTTGTTATGAAGTTGCATCTTTGCTAAGGAAAGTGGATTTGCTGTCTGCTTACATATAGGTAGGTCCTGCATATATTGCAAAAGCAAATGAAATCTGGGCATCTTTGAGTGGATCTCTGATTCCAGGTATATAGAAGGAAATCCATTACCCAAAAAGGTTTGTGCAGCATGTTCCAAAGAGTTATGCTCTCCATATCTGCTCTCTTATACTCATAAAAGAGACTTTGTTACTAAAGGAAGAGATGCAAGCCCTCTGCCCCTGACATGTGAATGAGAAGCATCTTTCTCTAGCATTTTTCTTTTGTGGGCACCTCAGGGAATATTCCAATTCTTTTCTAATATTGCTCCCATGAAAGCAGGGATTTTTCTTTAAGAGACAAATGCTTTCAGTAACATGAGAGGGTTTAGCCACATTTGCCTTGATGTCCTGTGAAATTTATGTTAGCATTGGTACAGCTTTCACAAAGGCACAGGCAGCTTGTCTCATCAGTGTGAATCTCGACTTTCCATTTTGCAGGGAGGCAGTAAGACCCATTCTAAAGGAAAATACATGCTTTTGTCTCCCATTTTTTAATGGATGATCAAAGGGGAGTTTATTGAGAGGCTCAGTGAACAGTTTCTTCCCCTTATTCAGCTGTATATCTAGATAAACAGTCAAGACTAGCTTGACAAAAGCCTTCTGGACCTCTCTTTGCCATGTCACATAGCTGTGTTTAGCACACAGAGTTAGTGAGGTCAAGAAAAGAGAAGCTAGATGGCACTATGGTCCAAAGAGATCATGTGCTTCTGGTGAACAAGGTTAAGCTGTGCGAGACATCTGCTCTTAAAAACCTCTAGAATTTAATAGATACCATCAAAACCAGGGTCAGAATTCTTGAGGTGTGATTAAGGAGAGAGCAGCCTTTCCACTGATATAGTTATTTAGCTTGTGTTTTTTATAACATTTAACAGGCTTGAATTTAAGCATATGAAAGAGAAGATTACAGATGTAAAGTGGCTTTGAGATTGCCTGCACAGATAAAACTCTAAGAAATAGATTGTGCATCATTACCTTAACATAACTGAAATATATTTGTGTTTTTTAAACATGCACTCAAATATTTCTGCTTAAATATGTTAAATTGTATGGAAGTAGCTAAGCAATTTGGTCCAGCAAGCCAGAGGGGAAACCAGATCCACCTGGATCCACTTGTGAAACTTTTCCTTGATGCTTTTTTTAAGGATGGACATAAAGGGACCTGTACTGCTAAAGTATAAGTTTTGTGCAATATCTGGGGTATTTTCATTGTCATATGTCAGTTTTCCTAATCTCTATTTTTAGAACACAATGATTTTTTACTAAGTTATGCAAGTTCTTAGTTAACTAATAAATATATATGATTAAAACATTTTCATTTTTATCAGAAATGAAAGTCAGACAAGAGCATATTAATATAGTTTTCACTAAAACTATAAGGCAAACCAAAGCCTTTACCTAACTGTAATTGTATTTAAGAATATGAGTAGGCACTATAAGCTTAAGAATTCCTGAGAAGAATGTCAAAATTATTGAAACACAAAACAAATAAGCAAAAATAGCCCTAAGATTTGGAAGTCTGGGGAGGTCTTATTTAATAATGAGTTTAAAGAAGACCTCAGCATTTGGAAGTAAATTAAATCCCGGCAGTGAAACAACTTCGCATCTGTAGTAAAGCCACCCTAGAGGCTTGTTTCATTAGTGTATTTTGTTTATGCAATGAAGGGGTCTGCATTGCAACACTCTATGTTTGAGCCAAGTCTTTTGCTAAAAGAAGAGTCCTTTTTTTTTAGGAGGGTTCAATAGTTGTTGGCTTAGAGGTAAGATATTTCGATACTATCTGTCAAGCTACACAAATATCCATCTGTCACAAAACGGATGCAATAAATTACTGATTTTGTAGTATTTATCATGGCAGATGGTAGCCATAGAATACCTTACCGCTCCTTCAGAGTTGGGAATGTCACTAATGTGACACTGAGGGGTATGGATGGGCATGTGACTAATTTGGAAATGCTAGAAAAGCTTCAAAGTTAGTAGTTGCTAGGGAGGTGCTTGAGGAAATTCTAGGAAACCTGTAAAAAAAGGAGAAGTGGATGAAATTAAAAGCTTAATATAATTAAAGCTTAATATAATTAAAAGCTTAATATATAGTTACAGAATTTTCATCCTTACAAAATTTAAAACCTGCCTATGAAGGTCTATGAAGCAAATTCATAAAATTGCAGCCCTTCAAGGACAGTGCTAAGAAACTAGTAAATGGGAAAGAAGTAGAGCTGAGGAGTAGGAACTAAGAGGAGAAAATGGGGTCGGAAGGGATGACAAGAGACCTGCTTGGAAGTGAAAGCGAGAAAATGGACATGGCCAGTACTGGCAAGGAACTAGGTACTTTATCAAAGATGCTTCAAGAGAGGCTAGAAGAGAGGGAGTCATCTGTAGACAGAAGGCATAGTGGAAGAAGGTCAAATGTTTTGTAAAATGTGTGTGGATAAGGACGTCCATATTAATTGGCAGTGAGACTGAAAATATGAAGAACCAGGCTATTGAAACAACCGTACGCTGGAATAGCGAAAGAAATTCCCCTTGGGCTAGCAAGTAGCATGAAACTTTGTTTAAAAATAAGAAAAATATTAAATTAATTTTACATCAGTTGTGTTTTTGAGATCTTCCTCCCATTTTGAGAATCAATGAATATGTCAGCTTCTGTTTTATTGTGTATTTCATGTTTTTGGAGTCTTTTTTAGTTCCCGTGCTTACTGTCAGCTTACTAGGAGGACGTACTTCAAGTTTAAATGGGAAAAATAATGCTTCGCAAGGAATGGAAAACACAAAAGCCCTCCATGACCCACGTGGCTAACTGGAGGGATTTAGGAAGAATATTCAGAATAAATTACAAGAAATTACAAAATCTTTTCCTTCTGTCAACAATGTGAAAAACTGCAGTTCCTGTTCACACCTTGTAGAAACACCACCTACTCACGGATCTACCCTGCTTGCACTGAATATGGAGCGGCTGTCGATTACCCAGAAAAACCTGGAGCATCCCCCAGTAAGTAGTATCATTCCTCCAGCTTACATTAAGACATCATGAGCTTTGTCCCTAATTAACCACAGATTACTGCTGCTGTATTAAATACCAGTCTTTATTTTTTTTAATTTCTTTTTTAACCTTCTGGGAATTGTTTCTTGTCATTATGGAGACTGTAGCGTGCAATTTGCCATTTGGTCTTGGACTGCTGAGGTGGTACTGATATGGTGATATGGTATTGGTGTATCTGGGAGTTTTGCTTCATGCCACCTCAGCAGCAAGAAGCAGAGCTGTCCACAGAGCGTTGTCTGTCCCAACAGTATTTCTGTCCTTTTCTCTTTTTTTGTCTTTCAAGTGCTTTCCACCTAGGACTCGAGGAAATTCACATTTTCTTTTTTCTGATGATGTGTCAAATCCTTTTAAAGCGGTGTGGATGTTGGCTGAACCTTTGGTAGGTTCAGTCTATAATGAATGGCTAAACTGAATGAAAGCCAAGAAGTTCTCTAATGTCTGTTATAAGCCAAGGGTCATGTTGTATATGGAGCAAAATACATGTATAGTGACAGGAAGCAGAGTTTTCCCTATGTTTTAAATAAACAATAGCAGGTCCAATTTCTAGTTATTGGTGATAGGAAGATCTCTTTGTTCTATCAGATTTCTGTTTCCTGTGACACTCTGTAAGGTACATCTCCTTCACGTTTGCTGGCATTATTTGTGTTTTCTAAATGTGTGATGCAGCAAATTCTTAAAAATAACTATCAACTTTGCATTTGTTTTCTAGAAAGTGCTGATGTTAAATAAAGTGCTAATTTTGGGTTGCAGGAACTACCCTAAAATGAGCACACTCAGCAAGAAATCTAACAGGACTGGGGTTTGGATTTAGTGTCATAGGTGAAGGAAAAAGGGCAGGAGACAGTAAACTCAATGTACTTTAAATCTGTGTGAATGTTTAAAAATAATTGTTCTAAAAATGGTTATTTTTTAACTGCTTACCATGTGCTGAAAGTGCTCATTTTACTTCACTATCCTTCAGTGAATTTATCCACAAGAAGGTTCATCAAAACAGTATATTTGAAAGGAAAATGACAATTTCTTTGTAAAATACTTCAAGTAACAGGATAATTAAATTTTGGGTGGTAGACATTTGCGGAAAGTCCAAACAAGGCCTTTGAAACACGCCTGGAACATGGTAAGTCTTCTAGCAGGAGATGCAGACAGTACATGAAAATGTTAACTTTTCTTAAAGGTGTTAATTGCTCTGAATTAATGAACAATTATATATTACTGTGCAAATAGTTTCTGAGCAATACTAGGAATGATTAGAAATGTCTGACATTAAAACAGGACGTTGAATAGGTTCTTCCTTGACATAGCATTGTGCACCACGCTGATTTGAAGAGGGGATTAGCATTTCAGATAATTGTTACAGATGTATTTAGACTTCAGTAGTCACTTGAAAATCAGTCTTCTGCTTAAAAAACTATTTCTTGTAAATGAATTTGTTTAACATTTATGGAAGGTGTCCAATTAATTATGTTTGTTTATTTCAGTCCTCTGTAAATATTGGGTGCAATATTCCATTGCAAATTATATGGCAAATTCCCAGCCCAGAGATGCCCTCACTTAGTTACAGTAATTCAGCTACTGTGTGCCCTCCAGGCTGCCTGCTGAGGAAGGAAGGCTGGAGGACAGAGTAAGAACTGAGGTTAAAACACTGTTTTTCTGCTTGCCCCAGTTTAGGGTGCAAATTCCAAGCTGCTGCATTTGCAGATGAAGGTGTGCTTGTGGAAAGCCACACGTCTTTCTTTTCATGTTCTGTTGAAACTCTTATTTTTGCTGGCTGTGTTAATAGCTCATATTCAAGTGACTCTGTTCTGTCCGTCCAAGCACCAATTTCCTTCAGAGCATTGAAACCAACTGCGGCTTCTACAATTGTGGCCCGACCACAAGGCACCTTTGCAGGAGCAGCAGCCTTCTTGTGTCCAGGGATGGGGGAAAGGACAGAGATTCCCACTTGCTTCTCACTTGTGCATTACTCTTATTTAGTTCTCTCTCTGTTTTCTCTCTGAATGTACGCCTTGACAAGTAATGCAACTCTAAACTGCAATATTTCTATTATGAGCAGGAGTGTCTGAAAACAACTTGCTCCAGCACAGGTGAGGTCTAAAGAAAAAAAGATGAAAACATCCATAACCAGTGGAGTGAACCAGAGAATAGAGCTTCGCCTCTATGCACCTATTCTGCTCTCTGCAGTGTTTGGGTGAAGTGTCAGTTTGATCATGCATGTTTCATTGCTTTCTTTCTGTTCTGGTCTAGTCTTGCACAACACCAGATAGATCCCGACAAAACATAAAGAAGGGTCCAATATCTAACAGAGAGGAGTGTTTTACTGGGAAATAATAGTTCTGAGTAGGACATTTTTGGAACAAGTTAGGACCCCACTGATGTCCATAAAATATCAGGGAGTCAGGAAGATTTTTCTATATGCCTCTGAGTTGATTGGTTAATGCTATGCCAGGTAAGGGGGGTGTCTTCTAGCATTTTTAATGACTCAGTTTACACTTATTACTTAATTTTAGTAAGAGCTCTTTTAGTGAAACTTTTAAGCAAATTAAAACTTCGGTAGTATAGTTAGCTGGGACTAATGCCTTCACTGACATAGAATATATATCAGCATTTTAGAGAACTAACAACTAAAATACTTAAACCTGCAGAGTAACATCTAATTTTTCTTTTTCAGTTCTGAAAATCTGTTCCATGCTGAGAAGGGAACCTTGTGTGAAGAACTTAGTGTGAACACTGAACTTAGTGTGAAGACAATTCAGAGGATTTTATTAATCGTCTTCTGTTTTGTTTTACAAACGAGGATTTTTTTATCCTTTTCTCTTTCTTTTTTTTTATTCTTCTATAGAAGGTTTCAGTTTCAATATTTTAGACTTTTTTCAGATTTCTAAGTAGGTGGGGCATTTCCAACAAGATAACTGAAAGAAAGAATAGTAGGAAATCTTAATTAATTTAATTCTGCTATTTTTGTACGAATGAACTAGCTGGAATGACAGAGCAGGAAAAGGCGGGAAAAGAACAATAGTATGTTTACACAGTACTTGTGAGTAATATGGGGCTAGATTTGGGAAGGATTTGGAAGCAGAGAACATGAGAATTTAGCTAGTATTGGAAGTTATAAGAAATATAGGTTAAATGCCTGCAAGTATTATGCTACAAAGTATCTTGCAGTTCTACTCATTTTAGTTACCAGTGCAATTGTAAGCTACATTCCACAGGAGCTTGTGAAATAGTCAGCTGAGTGACCTTCCTAATTCTTTTCAGGTAAAAGTGAGGATATGTTTACGAAGGAGTAAGGGAGAGGTTTGGCATCTTGAATGAGAGATGACCCGTAAGCCAAAATGTTAGAAACTGACTCTTGGTAAGGAAGACTAGAAAAGAAACATTTATCCTGTGATCTTGAGAGGGTTGTAAAAAACACAAGAATGGCTGTGGTGATAGAAAATATGAGAGTTGTCAGCGCTGGATGCATCTTTAAAGAAAAGAATGGCAGGTTTTTGAGCAGAAATTGGGTAGAGAAATTCTGAAGAAATAGGGCAGAATTGGGTAGAGAAAATAAATATGCAAAGGGAAACTGCATGTGCTGTGACTAGTGTACAAAATTGCAGAGGATTTAATTAAGGAGAGAGCCAAACTGAAATCCTAAAGATAAAATGAAAAATTAATTACTAGGAAGAAGTGTTTCAAAATAACTTTTAAGTTATTGATAAGTGAAAGGAAATCGAAAGAGGAGAGGTCATGTACTTAAAGAATCACTTCTGCCAAGAACGTTCAAAAGTTTCATGTATCTGATGCAAATTTAAATACTAGCCATTGCGACTGTTTTGTCACAGGAGAATGCCCAAGACTTGGTGTTGTACAACCTGATAGGAATAGAATGACAGAGAGAGTTACCTTTGTCAGCAGATTGTCTTCATAATTCTACATTATTGCTGTTCACTTGGACAAAAGAGCTTAACAGTTGCAGGGAACCAGAGGCTGTTAAGGCATTTGGTAATCAAGAGGGAAGTATAGGCATGTGATAATGAAGAAGGCAATATTTTAAGTTCCTCTGGACCTGAGAACATTTTTGTATACATGGAGAGCTATATGTTTGTGAGAAGTAGATCTTCCAGGTACTTCTCAAACAGTAGTGTTTAAAGTGCTTTGTGCAGTGGGGCTTCTTCAGTCCTGAACTCACCAAAATAACTTGGGGCATTTGTACTGCAGAGCTACTTGGCAAATGGGCAGCTTTATTCCTAAGGGTGAACTTCTAGCTGCCTTTTCATAAGGTTACGTGTTCATGCTCATTATGTATTTATGTTATGACATTCTATTCCCCACTGCATGAAGCCATCAGCATACTTGGAAGGAGTTTGCATGACTTCTGACTGTCCAAAAGGAAAAGAAGAAAGAGGAAATTGCTGTGAGAAAGTGCACTGCAGCTGGTTGTATGTCTGAATAAGAAAAACTGTGTACATATTGACACAATGACAAAAAAGTCATTGGGGATCAGTCATTGGTATTTTTATCAGGAAGTCTATTACTGAACATCAATCTGTCAACAAGTTGTTAGTAAGTATATTACTGTGGGCTGGTTTGCTTTTTCTGGGTGTAGTTAGTGCATTTAAGAAAAGAAATCATTTAGAAAAGATTATGTTCACCTTCTGCACACTATTGACGAAGCTATTATGCAGAAAAGTTTAGAAAGAGCAGCAAATTGGATATGTTGTGAACCTGTTAAAAGGCAGACTGTTATTTTTGTTATTGTGTAATGTAGGCTGCTGTGCATGGGGCACCTGTCTGGGAGTGATATGTACCACAGCTAGTTGAAGCATAAGATTTTAACGTGAGCAAAGGTTAATGCAGCATAGGCCCATCTGCATTTGAAAATAATAATGTTCTGAAGCTTTTGAGACCTCCAAAGCATATAGTTTTGTGTGTTTGACATCTTTTTACAAGTAATATAAAGTAATATACACATAATATAAAGTTATCTGATATTAAACAAGCTCAATTCCACTCATTTTTTTTCATTGTAACTCCCTAATCCAAGTGTTCCATCACACAAAACCCCCCAGTATTAAGAATCAGCGTTGAATCTAAATTATGCATGAGGTCTTTCTCTCCATAGTCTGAATGTTATTCTGTGGTTGATGAGCTGCCTGGATAGATTCTACATGGTCAACTTTAAGACCTTCTTGTGGGAGCCCAGAGGAGCCTGAGCTGTGGAGGAGCTCTCAGCGGACACCTTGGCTACTTGGGATCAGGTGCCACAAGTGCCGAACTGTGAGTTGCTTCTCAACAGAGCTTCACCAGTCTCAGATTTATCCTTGCGTTTTGTAAGATAGACTGTCACAGAGCAAGTTCTTTATCACGCCCATTTCTGAAAATGAAGTGTTTTCCTGGCGTCACTGAATGACCCTGCATTTGTCCTGCTCCAGGGACTAAAACCTCAGTCTGCTCAGGGGGGCTATTTCCCTTGAGTTCTCTGGAATTTAGGTGCACTTAGTAATTAAAAAACATGAACTTCTGGCAAGAGAAACTGCTGTGAGGATCTGGGTCTTGCTTGGTGTTCTTCCCTTGTAGAAGTGGATATATGTGTAGGAAATGGGACAAACGGGTGTCATTTCCCATGTAAAAACTGTCTAGAAGCTGAATATAGCCTGAAGCTGGTTTTTTTTTCAGTTGCTCAGTTGCCTTCTCTTTTTTGTCTGCAATCTCCAAGAATTTCCTCCTAATCATGAGGATATTACGGCAATTCCCATTAGTGATAGAATTTTTAAAACTTTCCATTCCCTTGAATCTTGTTCAGAGGGTAGTAGATGTACTGAACTGAACATGTGTTTTTATTCTACTGGCACCTTCATTCTGGATGTAGATTACAAAAAGGTGGAAGATAACTGTCACTGCTTAATTTATAATTTTTAAAACCTCCCTTCTTGGGAACTGTGAATGCCTAATTTGAACACCTAAGTCTTTAGAGTAATAAGCATTCTTTACTACTTTCATTAGGCAAAAAATTGTTTTCATTAACTTGTTTAACTGTTGCTAAATGAGGCAAAGTTCAGGTACAAAGAGTTGGCCTTGTCCTCCACCTCCTCATTCATTTCCTCAGACAATCTCCTACAGGAAAGGAACCAAAGGTTTACAGGGAGAAAACTATGTAACCGTGCAAATAAACTTTAATTTTCTTCTTTACCTTTTCATAGCATGTGGATTTGAAACCTCAATAGCATTTTTAAACATTGTTATCTCATTGCAGAAGTTCCATCATGCCATGTCATACTGACAGAGACCAAGGGGATGCTTAAACATGTAGGTCTACCAGATCAGCTCTGCTGTTGAGCTATGATATGTGTGCATTTAGGACTGCCCAGAGTACATGCAAGCAAGAACAGAAATGTTTATTTGCTCTGGAGGGATGATATGCTTATGGTCTGGTCATAGGCAATAGTTAGATAATACCTCTATTTGGAAAGAGCTAAACTTTTTTGTCAAAAAAAATTAAAAATTGTCAAGATTTGCAGGGTTGTGTTTTCAGGAATGTCTTACAATAAATAACATGGGCAACTATCTAATATTGGATGCAGGATATTAAAAATTACGTTGTAAGAGCACTATATACACCATGAAAACCGCTGGGGACTTTGCTGTGACCAGTCTGTTTTATATACAAGTTGCTAAAATACTGGTGGTGTGTTTTGAACTCTGATATGGTTGAATAAACAAGAACCTGAAAATATGTTTTCTACTATATTTGTAAAATGTATGTACACAGGCATTCATATATGTAGGGAAGGATCATGCCTCAAACCTTAACAGACTGAAAAAAATTATAAAATATCAAAAGTGATGTTGAGAATTTTCAGATTTTGCCTAGGAAATGATTCTGTAGTGATTTTTAAGGATGTTACTATGGAAAATCTACACAGCTCAGGGGATGTGAGAGATGTAGACATTTTTAAAATAGCCTTAATGGCCAGACAATGTCTTGAAGCCAAAATGCCTTTATAGCAAAAATAAAATCATCCTCATCAATCTGTTTTAACTCATGTACTGTACAGACCATGACCCAGGACTGGTGAGGCTTTGTAAGTCTGGATCAAATGCAGTTTGGGGAGGGGACAGGTAGGGTTGTTACCAAAGTCTGAGAATCAGAGCAGTGCGGGAATGCTACACCAGTCTAATTAGATTTCATGCTGTTGCAGTCTTTATTTTGAAAATGATTGTTTAGGGATTGGCAAACCACCACACACACTTTAATAAAATTGAGATTTTCTAGAACAATTATCTTAAGCAGTATTCATACTTTACCAGAAAAACACTCCGAGATCATTTAAAAGTATTTTAAGAGCTTAGACACAACTTGGGAAGGGCAGTATTTCCTAAGTGTCTACTCTCCAGGTTTCTTGAAATCCTGACTCATTCTCTTTTTATCAAAGAGAGAATATGGACTAAAACAAGAGAGATGCTTTGGAAGGGACTGTGAGAAAGATTTTGTTTTATCAAATGGTGTCAATACAGAATTTGACTATGTAATTTTTTTTTGTTTCTACATATAGCTATTGATGTGGGTGTTTCTAAGAAAGTGTTTTGATCAATAGTCATCTTCACTAGAACAGGTTTGAAAGTACAAAGCGCTTCCATTTTATTAACAGTATTTGATCCATGACTAACTGCTTTTATCCTCTGAAGCTGTGTTTCTGTAAATGTATCTTTATGGCTTTAATGAGCTTTTTTAAAGTCTAAAGCTAACCCTGTAGCTGAATGAACAAACTCATCAAGAACTAGGCAATTAGTTTAGTTCAATAGTTCAATTTTCTTTTTTCCTTTTATTTTAATTTTTTTTCCTTTTATTTTAATTTTTAATTTAATTTGTTTTTATTTTTACAAACAGACTGTAGGGGGTTGTAATAAGATGGATTGTTTTAAGGTGAATCTTTTACCTGAGGTTTTGAAAAACAGGAAAATCTTTTAGGGTGCGGGCTCCTAAAACGCCTACTGTTCTTTAACATAATTGTGTGAGATGCCTGTGTTTCTGTAACTACTGCATGGGCATGTGGGGTTCTTTATTTTTCTTCGCTTTGCTTCCTTAATATTGTTAAGCTTCTGCTGATGTTATCAACTAACTGCCTCTTACAATCTTTCAACTAGATACCAAAAAGAAACTAAAGCTTGGAAATTACCCTTAGCAAAATATTTAGAAAAACTGTGGCCATGGAAAAGGGAGAAATTTTGTCCTGCTGCTCTCATTGTAGAGTACAGCAGTACAAATGAAGGCTGACTTAAGAAAGAGATTATAAAATAATTGATCCTAAAAGCTGTACTGACAACCAAGATAAAATGATCCTGTATCTGGGAACTGGTTGTATGTTAGCTTCATGTGTATCTGTACCCAGTAAAAAATGATGCAAACCCAACCTAATTGCAAAAGCAGCATTACAGGAGGTTGTCTTGCCCCTAAATGTGACAGTCTGTTCCCCTACCTGAAAACCTTAGAAACTCCTCCATTCCACATGTCATGGCATAGCATGACATATATCGATAGATGTATGGTTTGCAGCATACATAAATGTTAACATATCTTTTGTTAAAATGTGTTCTACCTGTTACTATGTGCTATGTATTTCACCCAAAGCATTTTTTCTGTTTATATTTCATATGCAAGAGCTCATCCTGAATTGCCTAGAGCATACCAAGGGGCATGGTACAAGCCACAGTGCATACGCTTACAGCTGCCCTAAATACTGCCCTTCCTAACAGAGGAAAAAATCATTCTTCAGTGCTGTTGTTCCGGCTGTGTTAGTCCTGGAAGATTTTGGTTCAATTAGGGACACACAGCAGGGTTAATTAGAGTAACATTGTTTGTGAATTAAGAGAACAGGCTGTAGCAGCCCAGTGCTACATAACAGTAATTAGTTTCCAGATGTCCTAAGAGTACATTTCTTTTTAAGAGATATTTTAAATCATATTTAGTTGGATTTTATCATTTTGAATGAAAAGCCCTACCTCCCTCTGTTCCCCAAAAAGTTATGTTAAAAAAAATTAGAGGAAAACTTCCAATGACCTATTGCATTGTTTTAACATTACTGTTCCTAGCAAAGACTGCTTGTCTTGGCAGTCATTCATAATTGTGAAATCCTTCCAAAGGAAGATAAGGCACCATCCTCTTTGAATTGGTCCAAAAGAATAAAAATTCAATGGCTATGCTAATCCTTGCCAATAACTTTCTGAACTTATTGCAAAAAAGAACTTGTGATGCCTGATTAGTGGCAAGATTTACAGGGCTCACATGAAGAAAAGCTTGTGAATGTTTGCGTGGTGAAATCACTCTGGTCACATATTTTTCTGTAGGGAAACAAATAAAGAAAATAATAATGTCTTTCAGTTGCCTTATTTTTTTCAAATGAGTAGTTGTTAGCAACAACTCTCATGCTTTACTACATAACAATGCTGGGTGGACATCTATAAAAATATGACTAGAATGTAAACTCAAAAAAATCTATAATAATATGGTAAGAAATAGAATGTATTGCATTAGGAAAAACATCAGTCAGGATGCTGCAGACAATTGTGTTTCTGTATCTGGGAGATGATTTCTGTGTTCTGCTGGTGAACATACATGATGGTTTTGTCAAAATCAAAACAAGGTATGAGTGAATTACTATTTCTTTTGTAGCTGAAAGTGGTTTTCAACCATTTGTGAAAGAATGTAAAAATTGAGACTGAGTTACCTGTTTGCTTGTATATGGACTTTATGTGCCCTGTAGACGATACAGTACTTCTGAAGATTGACATAGTTCAACATGCAGATACATTGGTTAAATATTTGAGTTGTCTAGAAGGATTTCTATAGAACTTGGAATTATTTTTCTCCCTTTAATATTACCGTTAGGCCTTTAACTCTCCTATGTAGTTCATTCATAGAGACTGCTTTCCACTCCAGTTTGAATAGCAGCACACAATTTTCCGAAGCTTGTTAAAGTTTATAAATGAACTTTAATTTCAATAAACCTGAGATAATTTCAATGATGAATTACTTGTCTTATGGAGAATGGGATGAAGTTAATTTTTGAAATGAGTTGAGTTTTTCTTTTTGGTATGAAGTTTCTTAATATCAAAAAAATAAATGCAGATATAGCACTCCTTATGTAATTTTTTTATCTTTGCTGTAAGGTAGCTTATATGAGACATTTTCAGTAATGATCTACAGTATGTACTTTAATTGCTAAGTAAAAATTTATTCTAAAATAATTTCTAATATATGGAGAAACAGATTTGTGGCTTCTCTTTTGCATGTAATTATGTAGAATATATGTCAGATCTTAGTAACTTACTATATTAATATATATGCATATTTCACATAACACAGAACATTTTTGTAATATTAGTATAGGCTGTCAAGTTTGTGTTGTAAGGAGTTTTAAGCTGTAACTGGGAAGGGATGTCCTTCCAAAGGGATGTAACAGGATAGGGTTAAACTGCAGATATAAACACCTAAATGTAGGATATCAGTAGGTGTCCATGTGTCAACTTGCACAATTACTGAAGTTCAGTAACACTGTTCTAAGTCCTATAGATAGGTGGAATGTATAAAAAAATAAAAATAAATATCAGGTTTTGCACTGCAATAATTTTAACTTCTAGACCATTGTAAACTTTGGATTCCCTTTTTTTAAATTTTTTTTTCTTATGACTATCCATCACTTATTTTGATTACACATCAAATATTAAGCTCACAGCCTAAATACAAACAATTCCAGTGTTGTAAATATCACAGTATGGATGAAATAAGGAAGATTAATTTTCTTATCTGAAGGATAGCAAGCATTGTGCTTTGATAAGTGAGAATTCCTCTCGTTTCCAGTCAGATGCTTTGCATTTCCTTGAATTAAGAAGGTTTTGATTTCAGTTAATGATACTATCTGATTTTCTGATAATTTTGGTTGGAAACTTTCAGGAAGTTTCTTGCTGTTTTCAGAGATAAAATGCTGGAAATGTGTACACATTTATATGCTTTGTAGATATTGTTTATTCTGCACGAATTTTGACTTACTAAACTGTGTTTTTTCACTGTTGAAGGAATAGTATTTACAGTAAAGCAAGCCAAGCTAAAGAAGGAAGCCATACCTCAAGTGAGAGAACATAATATTCTGTGCAAACAGGGAAATTATTTAAGAACTGCACGATGCACTTGGTCTGCTATATGCTGAAGCAGCCGCTGAAGCACTCGCTGGTGACTCTTGCTCTAAGGTAGACAGTGGACCAACAGTAAATGCTGCTGATGTGGCAAACAATCTGTTCCTCAAGCAGATTTTGCACTTCTGGCCTGAAAATGATGGGTCTCTGTCCAGGTGGCCAACTTTGTCAGGGCAATAAATCGGTGCTATTTCTTCTCTGTCCCAGAGGAAGTGTGGAGGAGGGAAGATGGTCTTCCTTCCAAAGGATATTTGCCTTTGCCATAGTGATAGAAAAAGCTGATGAATAAATCAACCAGAAAAACAAAACAGAAGGGTCAGAAAACTTATGGCAAAGGAAAAAACAAAGAGAATATTGTATATGTCAGGACTCTGGTTGCCATTTCGTAAACAAACTTCTTCCTATTTTTGCTTATTTTACTTGGATATCCTGTTTCTTTATCCCTTGTGTGACAGAGGGGGTTTGAAAAGGATTGAAGCCACAGAAAAGTTTCATCTATGGTGTGTCTGGAGAAGGTGGAGATTTCTCTCCTAAAATTGAGGAATGTTTGTAGAGTGATAATGCATGTTACTAAAATGGTAAAAGTAAATTTTCTTCCAGTAGGAGAATGGAAAGAAACAAGTCAAAAAACGAAGTGATTTTGACTGTATGTGTTAGAGATTTAGTATTTCATATGTTTCCTTTGAAACATCTTTTTATTTTTAAATCAGTTTTGACACCTATTTTCAAGTTGTTTTGCAAAGCCAAATTTCTCTCTTCAGGTACAGATGCTTAGTCTTTGTGATAAAGTCTGCAAACTTTTGTACTATGGCAAAGAAAGCTTTCTGGACTGCAGCCGTGCTTTGTGCTTGAGCTCTGGTCCATGTGGCCCATCATAGCAGGAGGTTGCCTATTAAAGTACTTAAGAATCTTATTCCTCGTGACTTCAGTCACTCACATCCTTGGTAGAAAAGTAGCTCTTTAATCTTTCAGACATTCCGGCTCTTAATGGTAGCAAATGTAATGTTTCAATGTTAAGAAATCAGTTAGTAAGTCATTACACAGCTGCAGGGGACAATGTCTTATGGTATCTCTAGAAGATTCTCTATTTGAGTCTATTAGGCCCAAATCATAGAATCATAGAATCACCAGGTTGGAAGAGACCCACCGGATCATTGAGTCCAAACATTCCTATCAAACACAAACCCATCCCCCTCAGCACCTCGTCTACCCGTGCCTTAAACACCTCCAGAGAAGGTGACTCAACCACTTCCCTGGGCAGCCTGTTCCAGTGCCCAATGACTCTTTCTTTGAAAAATTATTTCCTAATGTTCAGGTAACTTTGTAGCACCATGTAGCATAAAGTCAGAGAATCTGCTACATGATAGAGCAGAAAAAACGCTGCAATAGGGCTATGAAATGGCCTGGGAGCAACACAGCGGCAGCAACTGGCAGACAGCAGAGTCTGTGCAAAATTGGGGTGCTCGGAAGAGCTCATTTGGTGGAGTTTAGAGGCATGCTGGATTCAGGAAGGACGGAGATTGTTTTGCAGTTGCGTGGAGAAAAAAGACATTTTACAGTAATAGTGCAGAGAAGAACTGTATAAAATAGCAGAGTTACTTTTGGAGTGGCAGAACAGAGCAGGTGATTCCTGAGTTCTAAGTGAGCTAGTGTTCATTAGTACTGTTAATTTCTATTTTCCACGCTGCTTGGGATAAGATTTTCAAAGACTGAAAGCTTTAGGAATACAGGTCAGGATGCTAGTATTTCTAAATCTCTTAGATGTTTCTCAATTTTCTTTCCATTTGTTCGTGGGATTTTTCTTGCATTATGCTCTCAAACCCACAGACTCAACGCACAGACACCATTGCTCTCTGTGTTCTTATATAAACAACTGCACCACTTGTGCTTACCCTATCCTCAGGTTTTTATCATTTCATCTATGTTGGCCCATGTCAGAGATGAGATTCTAGTTCAATAAAATTCTGACTGATCCCCTGCAGGTGTTTGTATATTCTGATAAAAATCTAAGTTGGGTAAACAAAAACATCAATGACGTGTCAAAGTTTGGATAATGCCGTCTCCCTCTCCTTGTGAAAACTACACTGATGAACATTCAAGGAGGATTTTAATTCAGAAATACTGTAAATGGGAAAGGAGTGAGATCTGGTGCTCACTATCTCTGGCTTACTTTCCATGATTCTTGCAAAGATTCAGAAGAATGCTGAATTAACTGGAAAAAACTCTCTTTCTCTTACAAAAGGAGACATTTGTCAAAAGTTTTGCTGTAGAGTTGCATTTCCTGTAATATATTATGGAAAAGTTCACAAGTAAATAGTTCTAAGTGTAAGGGAGGAGGAGCAGCAGTGGAATTTAGAGATTAAAAATGTTTGGTGTAAGAAGATAAAAAAATTAACCAAAACACATCATGTATTTTATAATACATGAAAATCATAACAGGAGAATTTTAGTATTCTCTATATTTTCTTCAACCTGAACTATATGTGGTAGCAGCATTTGTCCTTCCATTTGAACTACCTGAGAAGACAAAAGATTTTTCCTAAAAGAAACGAGATACTGAAAACTTAAGAATACTAAACAATGTTTCCAGAAGAGGTTTTTCCTTAATATCCATCTCCTGATTACTATTTTTTCGCTTGTTTTTGCTCTTTTGTCTATTTGCATTATTTATTGTGTTTTGTGGAGCAACTGTAAGTGATTACTGAGCAGAAGCTGGGCTTTGACAGCCAAAAATTTAGGATTTAGAGTAACAAAAACTTACAGTGTTTATTTGTTTCATTACTCTCTCAAATAGCCTCTCACTATCTGGATCCTGAAAATTTCAGGAAGAAGTTTGTGGCAGTGTCTGGCATTCATGCATATGTCCAGTAGTAAATTTCCTGACTGAGTAGTAGATTTCTCAGAGAAGAGCCTGTGAAGTTCATCTCTGTGCAAAGCACTATTACATTGGCAGGAATGATAGTTTTCTTTCTTCTTTAACAGCAAGATTTTAAATCTGTCTTGGGCTCTTGGGCACTTACTGCCTACTCACTTGCGAAACACAAAGCTGCTGTCACTGTTACTGAACACTTCTGCGTGTTGTAAACCCAGATGTGACAATGCAGGCAACACTTGACATTCCATATACTTGAGAGAGCTCTCTGAATAAAGTAGGCATTTCTCTTTTGAGAGACAGTGAGCAATTACAGCCAAGATAAAACTGGAAGTTCTCTTTCACATATCTAGTTAGGCTACCATGCAGTTTCACCTTCAGTGACCTTAAAGAGTAGCTATAAAATTGTTATAACTGGTATTACTTGGTTATTATGAGATTACCAAGAAATTACACGTGACTCCTTCCTTGGTTTTATGTCCAATTTCTTCTAATTAGATCCTGCCAGCATTTCCAGTTATTCACAATGGTTTGCTTTATCGCTACGTGTCAACAAAATGCTATTCCAAATCAAGTCCAGTAGATAATCAGTCAAAGCACTGAACTTGGTTATCTGAGTTTTAGTCATCAAAAGATAGAAAAAATAAAGAGAATCTTAAATGGTATATTTTATGATACAAATCCTGATGCAAACAAATACCATGGCATGAAGTGCATTCACTAAATCATTACATTTTATAAAAAAGAATAAGAAAATAAAAGATCGAGGTAATTTTACAGATAATTCACAAAAATGAAACTAATCTTGCAAAGAACATTATGCAAAATTGTCAACTCATCATTTATTCATCTGCATAATAATCTTCAGCTTTAGTTAAATTAATGGTCTTTTTCAACTCTACTGTCCAATCCTTTTGATAACTTAGAAAGCAGTGTTGTCACTTGTATTAAAATAGTAATATAATGATACAGGAGGCACTAGTACCTAGTGCAGATTAATTTATTAATTCAGAATAATTTAGTAATTGCTTCCCCCCTGGGTAGTTAGAGACTTTTAAGTGCACTGCTAACTTTTCAGACTTGTGACAAATTTCTGTTAATCCTTGTGATCATCTTGTACTATAGACTACACCTGAGAATTTGACTTCCTTTTCAGTAAATGTGAAAACATTCTAGTAATCTTTTAGAATAAATTTTATGTCTTAATTTTCCAATTAATACTTTGCATATAAAATAAAAAGTAAATATTCTAATTAATAAATATAACATGCAGGATAAAGGGAAACCATTTTTCTTAAGTTGTCTGAGGTCCTAAATCGGTAATTGGATGTATTTGCTATGTACAAATCCATTCTCTGAAGCCATAAGCTAAAGCAGGATCCATATGCTGATTTTAAAGGTATTGGAGAATGAAACTCCCTTCAATGCCACAAAATTCAATACAGTCATGGCACAAGACACCTGACAGTGCAAGAAAAGCAAAGTCAGCACCATAGCAGATTAATCAGTGTAATGAAATGTAATAATAAATCTTTTAAATGCTGATAATTCTATATCAAACACTTTAGATCAACAATACAGAATTACTTGAGAGTATTTCTTTTCTGTATAAGATAATGACAAGTGACAGGGGACAGGACAAGAGGGAACGGCCTCAAGCTCCACCAGGGGAGATTTAGGCTGGACATCAGGAGGAAGTTTTTCACACAAAGGGTTGTTGGGCACTGGAACAGGCTGCCCAGGGAAGTGGTTAATTCACCTTCCCTGGAGGTGTTTATGGCACAGGTGAATGAGGTCCTGAGGGACATGGTTTAGTGTTTGATAGGAATAGTTGGACTCAATGATCCGGTGGGTCTCTTCCAACTTGGTGATTCTATGATTCTATGATAATTGTATTGTGTTTGCTCAAATAATCTTGGAAAATGAGTGTAAGATGATTTGCTCAAAATCTTAATGAATTCACCTTTGAACATGCCCCAGGAAAGTCATGTTCCTTGGTCCTGATGGTCTTGCAGATACCAAGTCACCAAATACCAAAAGATATTACAGATGTAAGACTAATCTCAAGCTCTTGACCCTACCAGAACATAACTGGACTTGGTCCTTGATCCACCATGTATGGAACATTTAGATGTCTTCCTTGTCTTTTAGAAACTGTGGACTGCGCAGAAATATTTTGTTTCCTATTAGGATGACCACATTCCAAGTGAAACCCTAGCAGTAGCTGCATGGTCATCTGACCCTGTCAGCAGTAATTTCATTCAGCAAGGGGAGAACCTTGGCCAGAAAACCATAGAGGTAGAGCATTTGCCTGGAGCCAAGCTGTTGGAAGACAGGTGCTAATATCTGTTCTTTGTGGTGTGGAGCTTACTTTAGTCAGCAGTTAAGTCAATAAAGGCAAAGTTTATCCAACCAAAAGGGTCATTAAACCATATGTTCCTTATGAATTTGTATTGAATTGGTATTCACATGTAATTCTGGGAAATGTCAGGCTCCTTGGCTACGAGGCATGCGAATGTTGAAAGTCAGGCATTTCACATGCTAATTCAGCACAGACATTTCTTCTGCCTGACAGCAATTTCAAACACGCGTCACATTTTTCAAGTTGCCTCTTATCACTAGAGAGTAACATGGTCTGTGATAGAGAGTGACACAACGATGCAAGTCATTCTTACTTGGTTGTCTATATCAGACAACAAGGATAAGGGCTTTGAAGCCTAGCCAAGTAATTGTATCGAAAGGGAAATAAATCCCAGAAACTCGCATCTTTCTTACCCTAGTTTGTCTAGAAAAACTCAGCTGCCCAGGGTTTTTATCACTTAGCTTCTCCTATATTAGCATATATTGGCATGAGGTTTAACATGGCCAAATGCCGAGTCCTGCACTTGGGGCACAATAACCCCAAGCAGTGCTACAGACTGGGAGAAGCCTGGCTGGAAAGCTACCAGGAGGAGAAGGACCTGGAAGTGTTGGTCGATAGCCAACTGAACATGAGCCAACAGTGTGCCCAGGTGGCCAAGAAGGCCAATGGCATATTAGCTTGTATCAGAAATGGCGTGGCCAGCAGGTCCAGGGAGGTTATTCTCCCTCTGTACTTGGCCTTGGTGAGACCACTCCTTGAATCCTGTGTTCAGTTCTGGGCCCCTCACCCCTCAGATGTTGAGGCTCTGGAGCGAGTCCAGAGAAGAGCGACGAAGCTGGTGAAGAGTCTGGAGAACAAGTCTTACGAGGAGCGACTGAGAGAGCTGGGGTTGTTTAGCCCGGAGAAGAGGAAGCTGAGGGGAGACCTCATTGCTCTCTACAGCTGCCTCAGGGGAGGTTGTAGACAGAAGCGAGCTTGCCTTTTCTGCCAAGTGACAGGGGACAGGACAAGAGGGAATGGCCTCAAGCTCCACCGGGGAGGCTCAGGCTCGACATAAGGAAAAAATCCTTCACAGAAAGGGTCATTAGGCACTGGAACAGGTTGCCCAGGGAGATGGTTGACTCGCCTTTCCTAGAGGTGTTTAAGGTGTAGGTGGATGAGGTACTGAGGGACATGGTTTAGTATTTGATGGGAATGGTTGGACTCGATGATCCAGTGGGTCTCTTGATGTTGAGGCTCTGGAGCAAGTCCAGAGAAGAGCGACGAGGCTGGTGAAGGGGCTGGAGAACAGACCCTATGAGGAGCGGCTGAGAGAGCTGGGGTTGTTCAACCTGGAGAAGAGGAAGCTGAGAGGAGACCTCATTACTCTCTACAACTACCTGAAAGGTGGTTGTGGAGAGGAGGCAGCTGGCCTCTTCTCCCAAGTGACAGGGGACAGGACAAGAGGGAATGGCCTCATGCTCCACCAGGGTAGATTTAGGCTAGAGATTAGGAGGAGGTTTTTCACGCAGAGGGTCATTGGGCATTGGAACAGGTTACCCAGGGAGGTGGTTGATTCACCTTCCCTGGAGGTGTTTAAGACATGGGTGGATGAGGTCTTGAGGGACTTGGTTTAGTGTTAGATAGGAATGGTTGGACTAGAAGATCCGATGGGTCCCTTCCAACCTGGTTGTTCTGTGATTCTGTGATTCTTCCAACCTGGTGGTGATTATATGATTCCTCCCACGAAAGTGTTAACAGCAAGTAGTTAAGATTATCCTTAACTCTGTGGGGAAAAAATGAAAGAGGGAAACAGTCTAAGTAACAAGCAGTATGTTGTTGGTTTAGGGTAGAGCATGTTCAGGAGCTGAAGGAAAGGTACCATATCCTTAACAGACTTGCAATTGGCTTTAAGTGTCACTTGGTTAATTGGTATATGGACACGCACACAAACACATATATTTTGCCACTACAAAGTGCTTTCTTTTGGATACTTGTCATTTTGGCTTGATGGAAAAAAATCAGTTCATTCCTCCTCCTTTCTATTTGGAGTGTCATTTCCTTTAGAACTTTCCTTGTGATTCCAGAGAGGGAAAAGTGATAATATCTAGAGGAAAGAAAGATTTCCATATGTGTCTTTAAAAAAAAATTAAAAAATTAACAATTGAGCAATCCTTGTAATCCTCACCCCTATGGAAGATTTAAAATGATGATTCTTGAATCCTGCTGTGTTAGGTAATCTGGTTCCTTTCTGATGTCTATGTAATATTTCTACTTGTTGGTGAGCCAGTCCACTGTGGGACTGTAAAGCTAACATTTATATAACACAGCACAGCAAAAATAGCATCTATGCAGCTGAAGAGAGCTCCTCAGAATATGAACCACTGTAAGAGAACAAAGAATACAGTCTATGACAGACAAGTTGAAGGATAATCAATTAGTAGCCATGCAGTAGTCAGTAGCCTGTCTAGGAGAATCCAGGTTCTCCATTTCTTCTAGCTGGAGTGCTCCATTACAGACCTTGCTCTCATCATTCCCCTTTGTCTTTCTGAGTCCATAGGGACATACCTGTACCTCATGACTGAAGAGCAGGAAGGAAATGGGAAATAGGAGAATGACCCATCTCTATTTTCCCATAGTCATGGTTCTACAAGTGCCTTGGAGAGCAGCTGCTGGTGAGTAATAACAGAATTTGGTTGAAAAATTCTCCACTGTTTTCTTGGTTAACTTCATTAGATCATGTGAACCGCTGGCCTTGATGAGGTGCACCATGCTGTTCAGTGGTATTGGAATTTCATGTACAGTGTTGGGAGAATTAGGTAGCTTGGTCATATTCCTTGTTAAATGTTTTCATCTGACTTTATCTTCCAACATCCCAGATCCTAGCCACTTTGACCCAAATCTCACTTTATTTTTTTACTCTGACCATTTTGAATGAGTTTTGTCTGAAGAACTCCAATTCCAGTGAGAACAACTGACTCTAGCATGTCTGAGTGTATTTGTCTCAAAATAAAAGTAGATCTGACCTCTGACTTCAAAATTCCCAAATAGGGCTCATATTTGAATTTGGCTCTTGTTATACACAAGAGAATATTTCAAAAGGAAACTTTTTTTTTTACATGTCACTATGAAGACAACTGAAGTTCAGCTACCCAAACAAATAAAGTTTGACTTGCAGCACAGTACTTGGCACTCTGAGTATGAGAGCTATTCAACATCACTTTTTGATCCAGCATCACTAAAATCATACTTTTGATTTTTTTAGAAATCAGATTTGGAATTTCCATAGCTTGTTTTTTTGCCAGCAACAAGAGAATAAGATAACAAGCAAGGACTTTTTTCCTCTAGTGACCTCTATTTGTTTTTTAGATAAGCTTCTTTTTCCTTCTGTGAGGTAAAATAGACAATGCCTCTGAATAGATTAAAAAAAAAAAAGAAAGAAAGAAATCAGCTATTTTGTAG
Organism: Coccyzus lansbergi; assembly: GCA_033558105.1. Lineage (NCBI taxonomy): Eukaryota > Metazoa > Chordata > Aves > Cuculiformes > Coccyzidae > Coccyzus > Coccyzus lansbergi. The sequence goes on from JAUMJK010002046.1 coordinate 31,934, forward strand.
TTGGTGGAAGTTATTGTACTTCTGTGTTATTTTATCTGGCATCTTTTGAGGATTCTGGGTGACTTCAGACTAACCAAACAGGGAGTGTCATACCTGGGGAGGTAATGCCTGGGAAAGGTAATGAAGGAAGTAGCTACATTTATTTTTATATGCAGTATCTCAGAAATCCCAGAAAAGGGAAAGAAGCAGATGATAAAACTTTCTTAAGTTGTTTCTTTTCCAGTTTTTTTCAATAGATGACGAGTTAGATGAGGAGTACAATTGCAAGGTGTGATGTGGGTTACAGGGTAATGCGTTGGTGTTCTTTTTGTAGCTAGGAACAAAGTTACAATTCCTGAAACAGACACAACCCTTTAAATAGATCTGCATGTAGATCTCATCCTTCCCATCTGGAGATGAAAATTATAGGGAGTCAGTGATGCTCTCCTCCCCCTCTTGGGGGCTATACACAGGTTGTATTATTGTTGGGTGATGAGGAAGAAGGTGGAGGGAATAAGGGAAAGCAAAGGGTCAGGGAAGCTCTGGGAACCAAAAAGCACTGAGGAAGGAAAGACAGTGCACAACCTGTGTAGCAGGCTATTGAGGTTATCAAGAACTGAAAACGTTGAGGCTGACAGATTGTTATCTGCTGTTTAAGCCGTATGGTCAGCAGTATTCATACATGTCCTCCAGGTTAATGATTTTTCAGTTACTTGATCAAGTCATGACCGTATTAAAGGTGATCCCTTGGATGTGATGCCTGGAGAACATTCCTTCTTTGTTGATGCAGGTATGTTTTTCCTCTGAGAATAGTTCTCATTTGTGTTACAGCATGTTCCTCTTGCTTTTCTTCTTTAGGCACAATCATACTGTGAAGGTACCAGACACACTGTGTAGGGTGAAAGCTCTTAAGCCCAGCTGCTTTCATAAAATGTCAAAAACTCTGTAAGAGGCTTTATTATACTCCCTGTCCAGCATTCATCCCAGGACATCTTTCATTATATAGATGTGGACTGCATTTTGAATGGGGACCTAAGTATGAACTTGCTGTAATGCATCTCTGACCTGAGGCTGAAGAATTGAGTCAGACTTAGCTGCATTTTCTCACCTGAATGCCATGTCTTCCACAGAAATCCTTGGTAATAAACATATTCCATATGTTTCTGTGTTAGGGCTTTGTATAAAATTTATTATTCCAACACTGAGTACTTTTTTTGGGCAGAAATCCCAAACGGTGGCTCTAGATGCAGATATTGGGATGAAATTCTGTGAAGCATTTTAGTGCTGACACAGGAAACAGAATGTTGAATTAGTTGAGTTTCCTTCCACCTCTTTTTTTAAATCTTCCCTGCCAAAAGAAAAGGATAAGCGTCCTTCTCCATAGCATCTTGGCCATAAGCCACAAAATCAGTGGTAAAGATTTCGAGACCAAATTTCACTTGAGGTTTAGCTTTTCAGCTTCCCCCTAGTAGTCCCCATGAGACAGCACAGTACATTAAAAATGCAGGGGAATGGTTGGAAATGTCGAATAACTAATGTGTTGGATAACTAACATGTTGTCTATTGTGCATTTAGTTCAAGTAATTCAATCAGGTAATGAGAATTTATGATCTTTTTTGTCTACAGGTAATTAACTGAGGATTTTCATATAGGTATTTAAAAGGGTTGCAGAAGTATGAGTTAAAGCAAATGCTTAGCACAGTTCTGAAATGACTTTCTTTTCTTACATTTCAGAGAAGTCCCAAGAAAGTTTCATTTTCCCAAAGGACATTGGTATTTCCTGATGCCAGGCCAAAAATAATGTGTTCAGTATTTCCAGTCTCCTGTCTAAAACACACAATTGTTTTATCTCTGTTTATTCATCAAAGACTGAGAAAAGTCTCTTTTGATTACTACACATATTGGAAAACATATATTTACATCCCAGTGCTTAATTCTTTTAATCTCTTTTGCCTTTAGTAATATTTTTGTAATACTTATTACATTCCAGTCTTCATTACACTCTGCATGTGTCAGAATTTCTTTCAGTTGATCCTGTAACACTGAATCTAGATGCATACACTCTTTGTATCCCCAGAGTCCTCCTCTGTGCTATTTGAATAAAAAGCTAGATTATCTGAACTCTTAAGATCAACTGCTGAAACTTGTCAGTTGATCTCTATTTGTTTTCAGACAGAACAGCCAGTTCTGAAAATCAGAAAACCTGATACCCGTTTTCCTATTTGAAAGTTGATGCTGAGGATAGTAGGGGCAACAGTAAAACCTATGTTCTTGTTTTAAATACTTAGAAGGTTCACCTCTGAAGTTGTTAAAGAGCAAGTTTTAAGAAATATTTTAACTTCTTGTCAGATTGATACTTCCTTTAATAATATTTGTTGACTAACCCCGCTCTTATCCACGCTGTCTGAGTTTAACTTGTCTGATCGCTTACTATATTAGTCCCTCTGGTAAGGATCCAACACCAGTGACATTAATGGCAGCTGTCCAGTTTAATTTACTGGGAGCTGGATCAAAGTTATTTCCTATGTCTTTATCTGATGAAAGACTTGATTATAATTTTTTCCAGCACGCGGATATGGCCTCCTATGTTTATATCTTTGTGTCTTCCCAGAAATGAGGAAATTTTGTCTTTTTCCCCCTCAGCTTAGTCCATGATTACATAAGCAGTCAAAGCAAAAGAGTTTCATTTCTTGCTTCTCTCAAAGCTTCTCTGCTTTGATTAAAAAGCAATTCTTTGCAACTTAGCCAAATGACTGCACTTTCCTTGAACAAATCCCTTTTCTGTGAAGTAGAATCATGTTCTGTAGACGTTACCTACTCTGGCTAGATTTTGGATTTCTGGATTTTATAACAGCACTTCCAGAACAGTGTTTTGCTTGCATTTCCTGAGACTTAAGAGAATTTATTTTTCTTCCTCCTTCAATAAAAAAATGATGATGATAATAAAAGTAATATCTTATGGGAGAAGTCACTGTCAGTTTTTCATTGAATTTCGGCTATAATGACTCAGGCATTGCTAGGTGCTTCAGGTTTCCCTGTTTTATTGTCTTCTGGGTAATTCTTGGGTTGTCATGTTTATTTTTTCATATTTATGAATATTATAGTTACTAATTATTATTATTTTGAAAACTTACTTTCCGCATGAGGTCACAATTTTATCCTCCTACAATCATTGCTTCCCTTTTATATATGAGTTTATGATAAGTATATGAAAAGAACAATTAATCCTTCTTATTTAACCTCATGTGTTTCTGCAGCAGCTTGTACTGTCTGGCTACCCTTTGATGAGGCTGCAAATAATGTGGGGGCATCTACAGTCGGGGAAAAGCAGAAAAAAAAAAGTAGTTCCTGAAGAAGACAAACTACCTGTAGGCCAGGGGGAGCCTCATTCCCTCTGCTACTGCTCTCACCTGAATCTGGTATTTTGGAGCTAGCTTTAGGTTTTTAACCATAAAGTCTGCTTAACTAAAAAAGTGCTGTGTTGATGTAGTGCCAGCTTTTCAGTAATTAAATTTCTTTAGCATTCAAGGCATTATTATTTCAGCCTTTATTTCTCCACATTATTATTAATTTACTAGATATCTGAATTTGTGCTGCCTATAAAATATACTACATCATGACAATATTTCATAGACATGAAATGACCAAGATATTACATGCTAAACAATTTGCCAGAGATTTTTTTTTTTAATCTTATAAGTTTTGGGTTTAATTTCTTGCTGCATATATATTTAGAGATTCGTAACTGACTGATAGGAACTACTCAAGTAAGTAGTTGAATATATAAACAATTAAGATGCAGAAACCTTTATCCATTACCTGCATTCATAGCATTTCCCAATGAAACACTGAAAATATTATTTTACCTTTTTCTTAATGTCGTCACTGTGTTAGCCAGTAACAGCTGTCCTCAGAAATATTTCACACTGGATTCGTATACCCACTGGAAACCAAACAGTGAAAATAATCCTAGAGCTGTATCGGCAGCTGCAATACTTCATCCATAAACAGGACATAAGAGATCTGAGAGGCGTAGCAGTAAAGGAAGGCATGAGTAACATCTGGAAAGAGGAACATTTTGGAGACATTTTTAAAGTGGAATTGGAAAATCAGTTTGTTCAATTCGTCTGAACGGGATGAGCCTGATTCAAGCTGATGAAGTCGGATACACGAACTTCTGTTATCTGACTTATTTCTTCATTTTTAAGGATCAAAAATACTTTGAAACATAAGTAACATCCCCTCTTAAACTAGTAGCACCAGGTTCAATAGAAATACTGAGTTAGGTAAAGTTATTTGCAAAACTCGGTGGTGTTAGAAGCGTTCCCAAGACTCAGCCTTACAAAAATATTTGCACTGAAAGCAAACTTGAATAAATTTCCATCTGAGATAAGCGCTATTCAATTACTTGGAATTACCCATGTTCTTTTATTTTATCAGTTGTTTTCAGCATGAGATCTTGACTTGTTTTTTTTTTTCTGAGTCTGGTAGGCACTGTGTGATAAGCCTTTCCCGTTGCTTTCCGGGCTTCCCAAGCTGCGTTAGAGGGAGCAGCAGAGGGCGCAGGCGGCTGGAGCAGCTCTGCCTAACCCCCCCTGGATTTCCCCGGCCAGGGATTCCCCGCTCCGCCTCGGGGACACACTTTATAAAGAGCTCGCTGGAGCTGCCCTAATAAACTGCTGCAGGGCAGCGGGATCTCTCAGTGCTTCTTCACAGCAAAGGGAGAGCAAGGCTCTTGAATTTACATTCTTTACCCAGTAACAGCAATTACAAATGTTGAAACAGATGGGAAGAACAAGCCAAGCCATGCTAATCATTTTCTATGTGTTCATGACGGGTAAGTTGGGATGGTGTTTGATTTATTAATTCTTAGTTTTTCTAATTGTAAACTGACCTACAATTTACCGTTTGATCTTTATTTTGCTTTGTTCCAGTTGCTTTTACATTTCAGTGAATGCATCTGTCAGTTAAGTAATTCTGTCAAAGTGTCAGGAAGATATTTTTGACATTTACTTTGAGCTTTTCTGTGCTCTGCAATGACACAGTCATTTTCTTATTGAGTTTGCTGAAAGACAGCCTAGGAGACAACTGCAGTAGATCACTGCGTGCTTGATTTTCAGTCATCCCTGACAGGCTCACTCACGTTTGGTACTGGATGTCCTGTTGGAAGTGATTCTGTAGTTTTCTTTCTATTTTACTTACCAGCCCTCTCCAGTAATGTTACAAACTTCTACAGCCAGATCCGCCTGACAAAAAAAAGTTATGTTGTGTGAATGCATTTATTTTCACTGACGCTGTTTGGTTTCCGCCATTTCAAACACGAGAACTGCCTTAGTTATCTGAGTCTGTATTATCTTTGACAAAACTAGTGATGTTTATAAGTAATTTTTGGAGGTGTAAACCACTGTGTAAGCTTTATTGCTTTAACTTCCGCATAACTGTAAAGTAAACTTGCAGACATCTTTTGTCATACTAGGATGTGGGAAGAAATGGGAAAATAAATGTTGGGAATGCTGCTGAGTTTATATATATTTTTTTCCTCCCTATTGTAGTTCAAGCTTTTGAAATGGAGATTATACCTGCTAACAGAGTTGTTGCACAGATTGGAGAAACACTCACACTCACATGCAATACTACTGACTGTGCATCACCAAGGTTTTCCTGGAGAACCCAGATGGACAATCCCCTTGGAGGAACAGTGAACAACCATGGGACATACTCTACCTTGACTATGAATCCAGTTAGTGTTGTGAATGCCCATGAATATCTGTGTACTGTGTTCTGTGATATGAAAGGCAAAAAAGAGAAGAGTACCAAAGTTGAGCTGTACTGTAAGTAAAAATGTAAAATTCCCTCTAAGTGGTACATGCTTGTAGAAATCAGTAATTATTTTTAGATGTTGTTGTTGGTATTTAGCTGATAATGCTGGGATAATGAATCTGCTATAGCTCAACATCTAGTTCCTTGTAAGATTCCTTTATCTGTCTATTCAGGGCTCTTTCTCAGCACGTTTCTATTTAGGTTTTTGCGCTGAAGGTAGCATGTATTAGTCTTATTTGTTCTTATCCTTGGTAATACTTGAAAAGCAAAACATAGACTCCCCAAAACATTCATATAGGTGAAGGATAAAAAAAAAATAACAAACCTCAAACCAACCCAAACAATGTGGTTGAGGTGGATGTATTTGGAAAAACTGACAGTACTGAATCGAAGCCTTTGCTTTGATAGGGAAATGATTCAGATGTCTGAGCCTACCCGCACAGAAAACAGAATACCAGGGTTGCTTTGGATGCCTGTATTAAGGCAACTGTATCACTGCCCAAATGTCTTGCTGGATCTTACAAGATAACTTGTGATATTTTAACAATTGTACAAACATGATTCCTGTTAGTGTATGAACTGCTTATAAAAAGGCTGCATGTTTTCATATCAAGATATGTCTTATAATAAAGTTGATATAACACCATGTTTTGAATGCCTTTAAGTCAAGGTGTTTGATAGCAGGATCTTGCTTTTATGTTGACCCTGAGCTCATCTCTGCTAGACTAAAGAAATTAATTTTATTTTTTTAGCTTTCCCCAGTGATCCTATTATTGAGATCAGCCCATCCTTAGTTGCTGGAGGACCAGTCACTGTCACCTGTAAAATTCCTGATGTGTATCCTTCGGATCACCTGGAAGTACTCATAAAGAAAGAGGAACATGTTCTTCACAGAGAAGATTTTTATCATGATGATGTCATAGATACAGAGACCAAAACTGTGATGTATTCATTTAATCCCAAGGCTGAAGATGTTGGGAAAGAGTTTATATGTGTGGCAAAGTTACCAGTTGCGAATATGGACTTTGAACCCAAAGAGAGAGTAGCCTCACAGAAACTGAATGCAAATTGTAAGTATTTTTGTTCTAGGGCTTCCATACCAAGTACTGTTTGGTGTTAGGTTTCAAGAAATTATTTTTGAAAGTGTATGCTAGAAGTAATTTATAATCTGCATTTCTTCTCTATATTATTTTTGTAGATAATATTTTGTATTCTGTTGAATTCTGTTGTGTTAAGTATCAGTCACAGTCAATACTCATTGTTGTTTCTGACAGAAGTTAAGCAGTGCTTGAGCAACTCCCCTCTCACGCTCTTACCTTTGGCTCTGGTGCTCAGTCAGAAATTAAAGACCAGAAGCATGTAGATAAATGGTTGTTTTAAAAATTGCCATTTTATGCTTTACAGTTCCATGTTTGTTGTCCTAAACAGCAGGGAGACAAATCTAGGAGTGAAAAAACCCAACAATTGTTCCGATTTTGTCTTAGCCTAGCTTTCAAAGCTCCAAGTTAAATGTTTTATCAAGTCTGCAAAAATTGTTCCACTGAAATTCCCATTAATTTTTGACTTGGTATTGTGTGAAATGTACCCTCTAGAGAAACTATTGTTAAAGATGTGCACGCCATTCTTCATTAACTTACTGACCTTTTGTTCTCTTCCAGTTGGTCCACAAAATACTATCATTACTGCATCTCCAGGCAAGTCGCCAAGAGAAGGAGACACTCTAAAGCTCACTTGTGTGACTGAGAGCAATCCACCACCACAAATAGTTTGGAGAAAACATCTGGCTGATGACAGCATTCAGCATCTGATAGAAAACAATATTCTTTCTATTCCCCATGCCCGTTTCACTGATTCAGGACTGTACATCTGTGAAGTAATTAATCTAGTAACTAACAAAACAGAGAAAGCAACCATGGACATTGTTATACAAGGTACAAGCTTGACTGAATTTAATTTGTATTATCCAGTACCCACTTACAGCTGCCTGTTGAGTTAGGGGATGCTGAAATACTGAAAATTAGGAAGTTAGGGGGCCTTCTTTGTTACATATTCAGGATTTAGCTTTCAGTTTATTGCTGCTCCTCATGGCTGTGCTTTTCTTTTCTATGCTTAATTTTCAGCTAATTCTCTCTGAACAGCTGTTGTACATGCATACCTCTATATATTTCCTGCAAAGCAACACTCAGAGTGATGAAAGAATCTGATAAAGGAGCGTTGTGGGTCACATTGTTATTTCCTTCAAATGCTAATGTGCGTAGCAATTCCAAAGGGACATCATGGTCTCCTTTGAACTAGTAGTTTTAGACACTAGTGGCAAATTTAGTACTCATTTAATAGCAAAACTACTTGGTGGTGCAGGTTGTTGTTATTATTACATTTATTTATTAATTATTACTGCTACTGTTTGTCAGATGAAACCTGGGACCAAAGCCAAAATGAACAGATCCTTAGGCTAGTAATCCTTACTTTCTTAAACACTCACCATCTTTAGTTCTTTGGCATTGTATAATAGCCTTTTCTTTTTTTCTTGCAGGTGCTCCAAACATTGTAGAACTCTCCATTAATCCTTCTACAACAGTTCGAGAAGGAGAAAATGTTTCCATACAATGTTCTGCTCAGAGTAACCCTCCTCCCAAGGTTATTTTAAGGAGAAAACTTGACAGTGCAGACATGGGGTCTTACAATGAGGGAAGAATTCTTCTTCCATCTGTGACATACCTAAATGGAGGAGACTATGAATGTGTCGCAGAAAATAAGTTTGGGAAAAGTAAAAGTGAAATAACACTTAATGTGGAATGTAAGTATCTGCAATCTTTTCCCAGTAATTTACAAATAATTATTAATTCTTGTCTTACTTTTGTGATAAAAGTAACTATCAAATTAAACAAAATACAGAAAAAAAAATAATCCTCTGCTTTTCCCTCCCCCACTCAAAGGAGTGATGCTGATGAGCAAAGTGGAGACATGAAGTTCTCCGTATTATGACAGTCTTACCTCAGGATTTAAATGAGCAAGAAACTGACCTACCTTAACATTCTTGGTTAGAAGTGCTTAGTTAGTATGTTTAGGTTATAGAGAGTTTTTGTGGAAGCTTTGATACTGTGTGCTTCACTTATTCTGAGAATGAAAAACAAATTGACTTTTGGAATCTGACCACCTTGTATCCACTAGAACATGCTAGATCCATCTCTAAAAAAAAACTCCAGTGATGACTGACTACAGAATTCTTCCTTTCAGATGGACCAAAGAATACAGTGATCTCTGTTATCCCTTCTGCTGCTGTCAAAGAAGGAGAAACTGTGACAATGAAATGCACTAGTTCTGGTAATCCAGCTCCGGTGATTTCTTGGAAGAAAAAGGCAACCACTGGGGAGTCTGAGGAAATTTCCAAAGACGCAACTTTAACTCTGCAGAATGTAAAAAGTCAAGATTTGGGGCTTTATGAATGTGAAGCTTATAACAAACTTGGCAAAGAAGAAAAAACTGTGAAATTACTTGTTCAAGGTTAGTAGAACAGAATGGAACACAAGAGGGTTTTTTAATGTATTTTAAGATCAGATCTCATTCTGTGAAGGATGAGTGACTCCTATCTTTGATGTTAATGGAGTTAAAAGGTGGCTCTAATGTTGTTAAGTCATTTAGGAAGCTTTAAGCGCGGAAGGGTGAAATCTGCCCTAGTACAGATAGCTTACACAAAGGTCTCATGTTAGTTGAGCTTCCATCACTCCTTCCAATTGGCAAATGTATGCATGAGGCAAAGAAGATATGTAATGCCTATATTTTATTCCAAATACGTCTCAGTGGAAGATCTTGATACCTGCATAGAGAGGATTAAAAGAGAAAGTACGTGCTGAAACTTCTCTGTGGAGGGACCGTATTACAGCCTCGTGACTCTAGATCCTGTTCTCACAAGCTTCATCTAAGCTATAGCAAATGCTTGTACATGCAATGGTAGCAGTTTCATTTTCAGTGGTAAGGAAACTTCTCTGCTTTAGCTCTGCTGCTTCTGTTTATCACATGCCAACAGTATATTGCTTACGGATCACTTCCGCACTAATCCATCTCTCTTCCTCATTCTTTCCTATTTTTTGTAGCTGCACCAAAAAATACACTTATAATTTTCCCATCAAGTGCAGTGATACAAGTAGAAAGTGTTACTATCTCTCACACATCTGTAGATGTTACATCTATTCAGAACACTCTGTGAAAGGACATAAGTGATGGGATCACAGGCCGTGAAACAGTAGATGGCAAATAGACCACAGACAGGGCTCAGCTAAAGGATGGAAGAACACAGGAGTGCGTATCATTAATGAACTGGGAGAGTAGTCTCAGCGCATAGTACATTATGTCAAAGGTTACTTAAAATAACTGCAGTACATAATTAGTATTAGGACTTTGTTTAGACAGGATCTTCACTTTTATTCCATTAAGAATGAATTGTCTTTAGAAACACTGATATGAGTTGCACAGGTTCATATCATAAGTAGTAGGAGCTTAATGCTGATGAAAACTTCTGTCCAAAATGGCAGATGCACAAATAATTGCTGCTTCAAATTTTTTCATCGTTCCACTTCCACCTTTGAAAACAGGATGTAAAATTGTGGAACATAGTGAAAAAAGAACTATTCTAGGACTTCTTCCTTTGCCTTTTCTATTACTCTTCTGTTGAAAGAGGACATCAACCTCTGGGTCTGTTGGTCTGTGTCCTTTCATGAACTCAAATGAATAAACAGTGAATTTAAAATAAGAAGAAAAATCTCCATATAATGTAAAAGATACACAACATACTCCATCAACTGCTAAAATGTTCTTTTTGTCAGCTGCTGTTGACTGCAGCGCATGAAGGATAACTCATGAGACTAGTGTCTAAAGCTGTGTGCTCAAATATCATAGTGAATCCATTAACTAGATTAGTACTTTGTGTATACAAGCTGCTGATACCAAATGGGATTTTTGCTTGTTTGTTGCTAAATCCTACCTTGCATGTCTTTTTCTTTTCAGTTCCCCCCCAAAATATTACTGTTTTAGTATATCCATCTGCAAATGTTAAAGAAGGAGAAAATGTCGTTATTACATGTAGCACATACAGTAACCCACCATCACAGATGGTGCTGAAAAAAGTCCATCAGGAGAAAGAAATTATTCTGCCATCAGTGAATGGAACCTTTATACTCTACAATGTCACCAAGAATGATACAGGCAGATATTTGCTTGATGTTTTCAATGAGGTTGGGAACAACATCAAAGTGATTGAGATAGCTGTTGTAGGTAGGTAGAACTATCCACTAAACTTGTTCATACTTTCTAGTGATTTTTTTGTCAAGGTGAGTCCAACTAGTTCATGTCTGATCCTTGCGCAACCATATGGCAGTAAACATAATACCTCCCCCCATGTGACTAATCCAGACACAGTTCTTTTCACAAAAAGATCTAAAGATTGGGTAAAATACATTATATCCTTCTTGTATTCTTTGTGAACTCCATTCTTCATTGTAGATTGGGTCAGTGGGTTTGAACTTGCATAGCAAATTCAAGACTGAGATCTTTGCTAGGAATTAAAGTGTGTAATATGAAGTTACTGATGAGAAAGCATAAGGAAATGGAATGTGCTTTTTCATGGAAACAGAAATGGTATTCTAAATGAAGGTCATTAATAACATGCTTTTACAGTGATATACATGTATCTGTTACAATCTATTTTTACATTATTTTTTCTCCTTTTATCTCCATTTTCAGGAAGACTGGAAGAAGCTGATCAAATGATACCACTGATTATTGCATTCTCCTCTGTAGCAGCAATAGCAGTACCTGTAGTTGCAATTTTGATCTACGTGTCAAGAAAAGCAAAGATAAATGGATCCTACAGTCTTGTAAAAGCACTCAGATTGAAAGTGTGATTGCACGAATATAAGTCTAACTTCATAATAAGCAATGTTATTTATTGTTGTGACTGGTTCTACTTTTTGATGACATACAGTAACAAAAAAGTGACTTAAGAGCACCACCCTGTGATAACAAATGGATTATTTTTTTTTGATGAGTTGGGATTCTTTGTTTTGATAAGTTTTTCAGTATTTAAATTAAAGGGAAAGCTAGCCTCCCATCCCAGAAACTGGTAAATCATTTCTATGTTGAAGCATGCTGAACAGAAAGTTCTTGAAGAAATAGTTTTGTACATAGTGTAAATAAGTTCCACTGAATATTGGTTTGTAAAATTGTAGTCTTAATGCAACTGTACAGAGAAATGTTGTTAATACAAAAATATAAATCAGCATTACTGGAGCTGATCAGATGATCATTTTATATTTTGTATTACTCTACAGAGTGAATGTTTTTAATAGAATTTGTCTGCTTGTGGTCATGTTTGGAATATGTTCTTTTTTTTCACTGATGTTGCCAAAAACCCTGTACCTCCAATGAAGTCATACAATCACTGGGTTCTACATTTTTAATTAATTTAAATTGGTTTTAGATCTCAAGACTCATTTGTGAAATATTTAAGATAGTATTCAGCAAGTGGCTGGGATGTAGTCTAATTAGTTTTAGGACAGCTGAGGTATTTTTGTAGGGCTTAATCATTTTCAAATCAATGTCAGAATCCTGTTATTTCATGATTAGCCAAATCAGACCCTTCATTTAGAACATAAGCCGCCGATAAACAGATATGGATTTCCACTGCAAAATAAAACAACTAGTAGGTTTCTTTGACTAGATCCCCCTAGAGATTCTAGCTTAAGATTATGTCAGAATACACATTCCTATGGAAGGAACTAGTCAAAACTTGTCCTTAGCAACAGCAGATCTGAGTAAAGGCATATGCAAGGAAGGCAGTGACCTAAGGGCATAGGCAACGGGGAGAGGCAAAATCTGTGCAGCCTCAGAAATGTTGGTTGAGTTCTGTCCTGATTAAATGCCCTTCCCAAGCTGCTCACTGTGGAAAATTAAACCACTTGCCTGACAACTTTTCTTTTGATAGACAACCAGTGCCTGCATGCTAATTCTGGTTAGCACCATTTTCACTGCACGCTTTCTCCAGTGTTGGCAAAATGGCTGTGAAAATAACAGGCTTTGTGTGCAGAGACAAAATGAGGTGGAAGGACAGGTAGAATTTGAGTGTGTTCTCCCTTACATCTCTTCTCCTGGCTAGCAGTGCTGCTTTGACTCATCTGGTTGGTGATGTTCAGAACTGAAGGCAACGTTGTGGGAGGTGCAGGCACCGTGGCTGAGATGGTGAAGTGCGTGTAGGCTCAGCAGCCCTCAGCCACCGTGTTGGGCACAGGAAGGTGAGCTTGGCTCCTCCAAACTTGCACACAAAAGGTCAACACGAGGCCAAGCAGAGATATGTGAAAAGAGTTCCTTTACATTCTACAAATGGCGGTAACATCCCCTGAGAGTGATCTAGACACAGCTGTCACTTGGTAGCGAGCTGTGGGATGGGGCAGTGGTGCTGATCTCCCATAGCTTTTTCATAGCATGTTCAGCAGTGGTTTGTGCACGGTAAATCAGTACATGCATGGTCTTGCACTTACAAACACTTGGAAAGGGAGGCTTGGAAAGTGGGGGTGTAGCAGAAAAATGGGAGTGCAATGTGGACTTGGCTTGGAGGAATGTGAGCATGCAGTAGGAGGGTGAAGAAAAGATTGAAGACAGAGGAGGAGGAGAGCTTTGACAGGCCCATGACATATATTTCTTGGAGGTGGTGCCAGGCAGATTTATTCAGAATAATGTCAGGACTGTCTCCGTGCTGTCTTGTGAACAAACCAGAAAGCATGATTTTTCTTTTTTTTCCACTGTGCAAAACTTTGGTGCACACACAGATTTTGCCTTCTGTGTGTAGTTATTGGATCTGTATTGCAAGAAGGGTAGGTAGAAAAGATACAGAGAAGTAGGACTTAAAAACAGGGAAAATGAAAATGCCTGGGACTTTCCAGTTTGGAGAGAGAATTCTGAGGGAGGAGGGGACATGACTGACATTTTCCAAATTGTGAAGGCAGTTGAATGCAAACAACAGATGCAGAACTGCTGTTTGCCAAATCGTGGGATGCCAGAGCTGCAGGGCATGCAAACTAAGGAGGGAGTGGTTTAATGAAAATAATGGAAAGTACTTCTTTACTGAGTGAATGGTGAACTACACTGAAAGCTGCTGCAGAAGGTTCTGGAGGATCAATTGGCTCAAGAGGGGACTCAAAAAAATAATGGACTAAATGGAATAAGCAGAAACGTACTGTATAACATCTCTAATCCAGTAGACACTGATGCTGAGCAATCCTCAGGAAACACACCTCAGACAGTGGCCAGGTTTGCACACTCTCCTGAACTAGTGTCTCCCACTATGGGAAACATACTGGGGTAGCTGGATCACTGGTGATACCTGCTAAGATGTGCCCTGCCCTCTCCTTCTGTGAGGAGTCTTGGGCCAGGCCTACTTGGAGAAAGAGCTTAGCAGTTCCTGTGCTGTTTTTCCCCACTCCCATAGTCCCTTAGAAGGAATAAAAAGAGGAAAGATGAGTAAGAAAGAGAGGTAGTCATATTGCAACAGCATTTTGGTGCTTATGTGGTGCTTTCCTAGACATTCCTCCATGGGTTCCCAGTATCCACTCTGCCCTTGATTTCACCAGTGTTTGCAACACAGACGCAGACCTCTGGAGTGTGTCCAGAGAAGAGAAACTAAGCTGGTGAAGGGGCTGGAGAACAGGCCTTATGAGGAGCGACTGAGAGAGCTGGGGTTGTTTAGCCTGGAGAAGAGGAGGATGAGGGGAGTCTTCATTGCTCTCTACAACTACCTGAAGGGACGTTGTGGAGAGGAGGGAGCTGACCTCTTCTCCCAAGTGACAGGGGACAGGACAAGAGGGAATGGCCTCAAGCTCCACCAGGGGAGGTTCAGGCTCGACATAAGGAAAACATTCTTCACAGAAAGGGTCATTGGGCACTGGAACGGGCTGCCCAGAGAGGTGGTTAACTTGCCTTCCCTGGAGGTGTTTAAGGTGCGGGTGGCTGAGGTACTGAGGGGCATGGTTTAGAGATTGGTGGGAATGGTTGGACTCGATGATCCAGATCCAGTGGATCTCTTCCAACCTGGTGATTCTATGATTCTCAATGTCTACATGCCTCTCGGCATCTCTATTAACTATTAAGTAATTCAAGTCAATAAGATTTAGCCTGTGATTTCAACATAAGATTTCAACAATAAGATTCAGCCTGTGATTTCAGCCTTTTTTCCACCCAGGAACACTAAGTAAATAGAGGGACTGTGTAGCGCTGATTTTAGGAGAGGCTGCTCTTGTGTGGGCAGTAAGCTACCTCTCAGGGAAATCACACGGGAGAACTTTGCCAGGGGATCTCCTCCCCTGCTGCCCGATGCTCGGTGCTTTCCATGACACTTAATGATTTGGGCAGAAGCTTGTCCTACGGAAGTTAAAAGTTCACAGTCAAATAACTTCTCTTTTTAAAAAAATTGCAGAAGGAATATAGTTTCTCTTTGCACTATTTCTCACCAAGCAAAGTGCAGAGCCTCTGCCCTGGCCAAGAGGCATGAACAGCAGCTCTAACCCAGCAGGCACTTTCAGAAGGGCCACCTGTCTGCATGACCAAGAAGGTGGCCTGCAGAGCAAAGCGCTGTGACAGACCCACTTATGTTTTCTCTACAAGTCATCTCAGGTTATAGAGTTGCATATCTCCTTGTCTGGTCTCTGCTTAAACCTGCTGGTTGCCCTTGTGTCCTCACAACAGGGGTTTATCCCAGCAATTCCACAGGGCAATGCCAAATGCTAAAATGAGCCTGGATTTTAAGGATGATTGCAAAATCTTACTCCCCACAGCTAGTTCAGGATATCCTCTTCAATAAAATATAAAGCTCAAATGGAAGACGTTCTCTCAACTTCTCTAAGAATCCTTTCAGGCTATTTTGTAGGTATCCTGAAGGGACCAGTTACTGTATCTCTATGACAGAGGTGCTGGTACCTGCTGGAGAGACTTCTGGGCATCCTGTGTTTGTAGGGGCAGGGTCCCCCTGTTTCAGGCTAGCAGAACATGACTATGATGTTTAAAGTCAAGCAATGACCTGATATCCATTCAGTCAGCAGCTTGTGTCTGTGCTGGACCAGGTAACTTCTCTGAGCAGATTGTGTCCTTTTGTAAGGAACTGAATTTTGATTGGAAGTCCCTCACAAATGGAGGACGGACCATTGTCCTTGGTAATTATCTGTGCCCTTTCTGTTGTATATACATGGCCTGCTTACTAGGCAATTTTTTCCATCCTTTTATGCCTTCCTCCCCACAAGATAAGTGCATCCTGTACTTCAGCCATCTCTTATTTCTTTGATAAACTAAACAGATTGAACTGTTGTAAGCTTACCTTTCTCTGTATGGCATATTCTACAGCTGCAGATAATCCTGGTGGCCTTTACTAAATCCTCTTTACCACTTCAAAAGACGCTTTAACATGTGGCAAAAGATCTGTACATGATGCTCCAGTGCCATTTCTGCCAGTGCCAGAGGTCCTTTATTCCTCTCCTGTGTAGCTGTGCTTCTATAAACAGACTTTTTTTTACATTTGTCTTTTTTTTTTTTTTTTTTTGTCAGAGAATCACTGCAAGGTACAAAGAATAAGTCAATTCCTTATTCCCATTACAGTCTCCTAGTCCTTTGTATGATACAGTCTCTCACAAACATTCTCGGTACTTTAATTAAAACCAAAATTTATGTGTTACAAAGTCAAACACCTCATGAGCCCAAATACCTTACATCTAATTTGTCCGATAAAGCCTACATTCCATAAAACCATCCTGACTGGCACTAGTTGTATTTTATATCCTCTGTATCATCTTTTCCCATTATTTAAAACTGCGTCATACCAACCAGTCTGAATTTTACAGAGAACATTCAACTTCGTAGTAAAAAACTGACAGAGTTTTTGACACTATACTCAGCTTGAAGGCCACTTCACCTTTAAAAATTAAATAAGAGAAGCAGTTATTTCAGGGAAACTTGTTCTGCTATCTGTTATGCAGTTCAATAGCCTTTATGCCTCACAGTCATTTGTGGTCCACACACTATACATCCTGCCATGAAAGTGGTGCAAGTTATGCTAACAGGAATATGGAAATGCTTTCAAAGAGAGTGGTGTGCTTTGCTGTTAGCTATCAGGCACCTTACTAGTTAAAATTTACTGCTCTGAGCACCTGGGTAGCCATCAGGTACTGAAGCAGGGAATCTCCTGGCTATCCCTCTGCCCTTCCCACCTGAGGAGTCCTTCTGATGCAGTTGAAATATACAGGATGGCCAAATGTGTATCTAAAAGCTCTTCTTGCTTAACAGTGTTCTCTGTTCCTCTTAGTGATTCTGTGGTGTTTAAGATTCTTTGCAAATGAAACAAAGGGAACAGGTTTTTGACATGTTGAATTTACCCTTACAAGAACATCTTTTCCTTTTTTGCAATGCAAAAAAAAAAAAAAAAAAAAAAGTACTTCTTTAAATCCTAAGGTTTGTGCCAGGACTAACTGAAGATTTACTTTTAAAAAGGGAAAATGCATATTTTATAAACAGACTTGACAGAGGTTATGTGACTTGAAGTAGGACAATAATGACATTGTTTTTAATTGCAATAATGAAAACTGTACCCATATATGTAAACTGAACCAGAAAGGAGGATATGAGGAAAGCAGGATTACTTTATTGCTCTTTGCTGTGTTTAATTGTAAAAATTGGACTGTTATGAGCTGCTGTTGATTTTTTTCTCTTAAATATTTTACTTCTGCTTTAAATGAGAGGCAGATACGGGACATCTGCTCTCAGCAGCTGAAGGAAATGGTGCCATAGATGTTGAATGAATCCATGCTACCTACGCAGATGTCATGTCTTGAACACTCCCACTTATATCAGACTGTTATATTCTATGCTGTTCTTTCATATTTATTAAGGGCTCAGTGACTTACAGGAATGGAGACTATCAGTTTTATGAGAGATGTAACTTAGAGGCACTGCTACCAGTTGTACCACAGAGTTTCTTTGCTTTGGTTGGTTAAACTAGCATTCTACATTCTCTTGTGCTTGGTGTGCATGGCAAAAAAGAAAAAAAAGACCCACACCAGATCCTTTAGCACAACTTCTAACATGGAGCTGAAGAGAGGTCCTCAGAAAATGGTATTGGGATATTTACTGGCATTGCAACTCAGCTTCCAGGTAATGGTATTAAGCAACAAAATCTTAGCATGAATAATGAGTTTGTTAGTTTCAATATCAGAAATATGTATGAAAGAATTAAAACAAGACCACTCACAGTTTTTAGAACAGTATTGAAAACGTATCTGCTATTGATTCCTTTAACTGAAATTCAGGGAGGTATTGTCCGTAGCATCCTAACAGCAGAGCGAGGCAAGACAGGATGATTCTTCACTGTTGAATCATTCATTCAGGCACTCTTATCTGAAAAGCATACGGAAGTAAACATTTTAGGGAGATAATTTAGACTTGTAGATAAGCTCTGGGAAAAAGGAAAGAAAAATTCTTTCTCACAAACAAAATCTAGTTCCAGGACAACATTTTTGTTGAGTCTTTTGTTCTAGTTCATAGTCACAATGGCCTTGGTGCTAATAACAGAGCAAGGATGGAGCAAATAGTAAGATTTTGTTTGTGTTGACTAAAGCATATCACTTCTTTTGAGAAATTATGGCAATGTTAACATAAACCACTCTTCCCAAGTTGTCTGAGTTGAAGTAAAAAGCAAGAATGTGGCAGAATAGTGCTCTACTTGCTTTGTCTGCCAGCCAAAAATATGGCAGATCTGTAGAGACAGCTAGAGAAATGTACAGGATACAGAGGAACTTATTGCCACATGTAAAGGTAAATCCATAAGCTGAAAATGTTGGCATCAAAATATAAATATACTGAAATATCCTGTTTATCAGATCTATAAACTGATTGACAGAACAATTCTTTGTCTTACCCCCTGTTTTGTTTCAACAGAATGGGGCAGCATAAACCTCCAAGATCTTCACTTATTTTGTACACAAAAATTCATCTCCTAAAGTCTGTTGATTTTGTCAGCAAAGCCTTCTTGATGCAGAGATCAGAGACAGCTGAGTTACGAGCAAAGCACATGTTTAGACTTGGGCTTGATAGAATAGGGAGGCAAAGGTAAATACCTGGTGAGATTAACACTGACTCACCCCAAGGTTTCTGCAGCCTCTTATGGGTGTACTGTACACACTTACCATCGGAACCAGACCCAGGTAAGAGGTAACAAGATGACTGGAGATAGAACCAGTGAAAGGGAAATGAGGCTCACAGCGATGTAGAGCACATAAATGACCACACTAGGTCAGATCAAGTTTTTTGACCAGTAGCAGGAAGAAGTTAATGCCTAAAAAATGCTGTAAAACCAACATGTGTTGCAATATATTCTCCAAACACACTCCCAGCCCTCTCAGTCTCCTACAGTTTCGAAGCTCAGGAATTTCCTGAATCAGAGTTTACTTCACTGTATTTAATAACTTATGATGGACTTCTTTTCTGTTTGTTTTGTCACTTGAAATTATGTAAATTCATAGCATGCATCCCTGTTTGTGCGGAATGAAGTACCACTTGCCAATTCAATGTCTTGTGGTGGTATGTCTGGGAGCTTTTGAAGTTTCTGTTTTATACTCTTGGTTTGTGCTCTTTTCAAACTAGAAGAGGGAAGGAGAAAGTTCAAGCAGTCTTTCAATACTGAGATATCTAGATTTCTAGATAATGTCTAGGATACAAGAGAATGTAGCAGGAAGAGCTCTGCACACACAGTGTTGCACAAGCTGTCAGCAAACAAATGAGACATTTGGCAGTGATCACAGAAATTATAGCCAGAGGGCTGAGCATGCAAAATCTATTACAGAGTAATTAATCCGTATTGCCAATTACTGTATTTCACACAGTACAAGTGAGTAATCAATCACTTTCACATCTGAAGAACTCTCACTTACATATTTAACATTTAAATTATCTTTTTTTTTTAAAACAAATGTAGGCTGATGGGATAATTACTCCAAAGATTAGGTCAAGTGTTTTCTGTAGAATGAGGTTGGAAGAAAACCTGACTCTTGCATTTTTGAGGAGGGTAATCATCCTGCTGATTTAATAATATTTTTTATAAAGAGTTTATATTTGAAACAGAGTGGAAGGTTAAAAACTTTTCTAAAATGAGAGATTTTATGCTCTGAAATAAAAAGTGAGTTTTTTCATTGGAAGAGTGTTGGAATCACATGAAATGAATGTTTATGTTTAAAATGCTAGCATTGTCATTTTTTGGACTGGTTTAAATCTTATATCACTTCCCAAATTGCTTTTCACCTATCTAAATTCAGAAGACTTCTTGCCTAGAAGGTGTACAGTAATTTAAAATACTTCTCCTTTGTGAGATGCAGACCCTTCCAAGGAACTGGAACCAAGGTAAAGGACCATAGTTTTGAAGAGGAAAGGAGCTGTGTTTTTTTGACTCATTGAAGGACTCCAGAAGAGGCCCCTTGGGTTTCTTACAGAGGAGTTATTTGATTTCTTTTTTCTTCTGTTATGCTGTACTACCCTATTCCTTTTGCAGAGTATAGAGTGAAGCAGAGAATGGCTGGGACAGTCAGGTTCAGGGCTGGCAGAAGCAAGACCAGCACCTTCTTCTGTTCATTGCAAACAAAATTAAAGCCTTCACTTTACTTTTAACGACAGCCCTGAGACAAATTTTGGTGTAAGTTGTTTGGTTTCTAGAAGAGTCTAATGTTTTTTGTTGCGTAGAATTCTTGTCCAGTGTACGTCAAAGAAGAACAGATGATACATTTTTGAATGTCCTAAACTGTAAAATAAGAGTAATAACAAAACAGGGTGGAGTGGTAACAAAACAGAAGAAATATTGGGAACCCTACTGAATTAGTAGAATATATTAAAATCTCACAGAATTTTATAAAAGATTGTTTACATAGGTATTGTTTTCCAAGTTAATGACAAAAACTTAATTTCAAGGTAGCATTTTGTATGATTTGTCAAAATGAATAAGTGAAACAATAGACCAACATCATGAAGCACAGGTGAAAACAAGAGCTTCTTTTGTTAGAGCCTATGAAGAGCGTGTAATCAGAGCTCAAGACTATGACACTTGAAATGAAAAACTGTCAGTTCTGAACCATGAGATTAACATCTTTGCCTGTACTTAAAAGATGAATACCTCTTTTCAGTTGTATCTTTCCTGCAGCTGAACTGTCAAGCACAGACATCTTGAAAGCGTATTTTTTTGAGAAAAGAACCATCTTTGGGTTCCTTCTTTTTTTGTTGAAGGAGGTAGAACTCTGCAGTTTGGATAAAAAGAAGTAGTGCAGTGCCTCTTCTAGGTCACCCTGAGATTATGACCCATGCACAAGCTGTATCAAGAAGCACTTTAAATTTTGTTTAATATAGTTAATCAATTTACTTCTTAATCATAGAATCATAGAATCATAGACCAACCAGGTTGGAAGGGACCCATCGGATCTTCTAGTCCAACCATTCCTATCAAACACTAAACCAAGTCCCTCAAGACCTCATCCACCCGTGCCCTAAACACCTCCAGGGAAGGTGAATCAACCACCTCCCTGGGCAGCCTATTCCAATGCCCAATGACCCTCTGTGTGAAGAACCTCCTCCTAATCTCCAGCCTAAATCTCCCCTGGTGGAGCTTGAGGCCATTCCCTCTTGTCCTGTCCCCTTTCACTTGGGAGAAGAAGCCTCCTCTCTAGAACCTCCCTTCAGGTAGTTGTAGAGAGTAATGAGGTCTCCTCTCAGCCTCCTCTTCTCCAGGCTAAACAACCCCAGCTCTCTCAGCTGTTGCTCATAAGGCCTGCTCTCCAGACCCCTCACCAGCCTCGTTGCTCTTCTCTGGACTCACTCCAGAGCCTCAACATCCTTCTTGTGGTGAGGGGCCCAGAACTGAGGGGATTTGATTTCTGTCCTTTAAAGAGGTCACAATTAGATTGAGTTAAAAGGATATACTTTTGGAAAATGTACTGACAGCGGGTTTAACAGCCAAAGTATGAGAAATTCTGTGGGTAATGTAGGCGTATTTTCCCACCCCATTTAGTCTTTCACAATTTGAAGTTTGTAATCTGTGGATATTTTTAAATAGTGTTGCCAGATAAAAAACTTAGAAGGGCAAAGTGTATTTCTGGACTGATTATAGTCTTTCAATATCCCTAAACTTAGCAGAGGCTGGAGACAGAACAAAGCCTTTCTCTTCTCAGAGGTGTACAACAAAAACACAAGAGGATGCTGTTGAAAGATGTGACAAGGGAAGTTCCAATTCTGTGTGACCAATGAATTCATGGTGAGGGAGGTTTAGCGCTCAAAACAAGTTGCTCAGCAGCTGTAGAACATCTATCCTTGAGGATTTTTTAAGTTCAGCTGAAAAATACTCTGGTCAGCCTAATCTGAGTGTGAAGTTAGCCTTGCTTCCAGAAGAACATTAGGGCATTGGACTTAATGAACTCCTGTCATCATCCCCAGCTAAATATCTAACTATGCTTTGCAAAGGTTTCCGTGAGAAATGGTTGCTTCTTTTGTAAGAAGCAATAATTCCCATATCAGATCAAATGAAAAATACTCAAACAGTTCAGTATGTTGGACTTTGACAATGAGCAGCAACCAAAGTTTTGCAGGAGAATGTAAGAAATACCCTCGAGGACAGATTTAGGAACAACTGCTTCTACAGTCTTGAGCTTTTTTTGATATGTGGTACAGATTACTTAAATGTAAATCTGCAAGCATGAGACTTAACTTAGTCTCTCTTCCAAATCACCAGCATTAGTCATAACTCTAAATGTTCAGCCATTTCGTGACTTCTTTTAAAGTGCTGTCCCCAATTACTTCCCTTGGACAAGGATTGCATAGTTTAATTAGACATTTAGTTGAAAGTATTTCCTTTGATTGGTTTAAAATACTTCTCCTTTTTGTCCCCTTGGTTTTGAATTACGATATTGGAAGACTACAAGTTTGTCATCTACCATTTTTTATATTAATCATAAATGTGTGCAGTTCTGTCTTACTCATACCTTTTCTAAAAGAAAAAAAAAATCACCAAAACATCACTCTTTTGAGTGTTTATATTTAGAAATGTTTTTGACATGTTGATAATCTCTCCCGCCCTCTCCAAAACTTCTAATGCAATGTCAACTTCTATAGGCAGTGATCAGTGTGATACTTTCTATTCCGAATGAAGCTCCATCATTTACTTATCTTGAAGAAGTTATAATGTTTCTTGTATTATTCTGCCTCTCATCCCTTGAAAATCATAATATTTTCAGACATTGCTATCTTAAGCTGACAAAGTCTGGCTGATACCGAAAGAAGAATTCGTGATTTCCAATCCCAGTTATCCCAGATAGACCAGGAAGAGAGAATGCTTCTTATCAAAACTAATTTCTCATCCATCCACCCCTTTTTTATCTGCTTAGTTAACTTTTGATTGGAATAGATCCTGAATCCAAATTGTTGAAGGCTCTTACTAATATTTGGACTACTGCAACCAAGCGAGTGGTGGTGATCCCCTGCATGATAACAGCACTATCTCCCCCACACTTGCAGCAATTAAAAGTGTGTGCAAAACCAGTTACTCTTGATAGCTGACCCTTTTTTAAGCATAGATGCATGCTCAGCAGAGACTTTTACTGGGCTTAGAGCAGTGATTGATAATTATCTACTTAGTAACATTAAACTTGCACTAGATTTAACAATTTCATCTAAATGGTCATTGTTCAGCATGTCACATAGCAAAAATTTCTTGTAGGAAGTCAAAAGTAGTTAGCTGCTCTTCGATATTTATAAAGCACGATCTGGATTTTCCAACTAAGTTGACTGCATATTTTTCATTTCCTTGAACTTCCTTTAGAGTATCCTTTGTTGAGAAGTGTATTCGAGTAAATCTCTATTCCCAAAAAGCGTTTAAGGTTGCCTTAACATTCTTTCAAATGCAAAAACCTGTACTGTAAAGATAACTGAGACTTGTGAGAGATTACAAAGGATACAGCGTTCAGCCCTTACATTGGAAAATGGGATGATGACTAAATCTCTCCTACCATGGCCCTGTGGTGCTTTGTAGACATATCCCTTTCCTTTTCAGATTATTGCAAATGGCATTATATCAGCCACCATATCAGCCATCCATATCAGCCATCATAAATCAATCAATATCAGCCATCAATATCAGCCATCCATATCAGCCATCCGTAAATCATCAATTCCTTGGAATGCCAACTAAAATATAGATTTGCTAGTTATGGCAAGTTATAATAACTTCTGATGCGGTTGAAGGTTCAGCATATTTTGATTTTGGTTTTAATGAATAAGAATTGAGTAAAATAGAGATGTTTTCACTTCTCATTAGCTTTAGTTATAGAAAACACTTCTGCTCCACTCCTGTTTGAAAGTTCTTACTTGTACGTCTCTTCTCAATTACCTGCCTTATGACCACATCAGCTGCATCCCAGATGCAGCCATGAACTCCAGTGTGTTCTTCTCCGTCTTATTGAGATAAAAACTCTTCAGTGTCTTTCACCACAGTGATGGCATTAACCAAGAGTCACACTGGGTGGAAAAGCCAGATGCTTGATGCACAGGACGAACCCAGGGCTGTGAGCTGTGTCAGGGTGGTTCAGTGTTCACTTACCCTGGAGAAAGCCTGCAGCCAGGCCCTTTCCCTAAGGAACCTAAACTGTACATCTAAAACTGTAGATGAATGTTTCTGACTTTCTTTCAGCACTTTTGCTGAACAATATTGGTGTGTCAGCAGTTTCCCAGCATCGTTTTGAAACAGCAAGTTGGTTAATAACACATGCTGTTCCTGTCATCCTGTATTATCACTCACTTGCTCAACAACAGCAAAAAAAAAAAACCCAAAACCCAAATAAACCCAAACCCAAACCTTCGTGTCAAAATCCATGAGTCAAGAACACAAATCTCCAAATTACTGCTGCTTGACTCTGTCTTCTCATGAAGAAATTGCTTAGGAAATAATTTTTCCGTGATAATCTATAGTCAGCTGTTTAGACAGCTGTTATTTGTGCAACATCTCAACCCATGTCAACCAGCAGTGGTGCCCTTTTAGAAAGGCATAACTACAGTGTGAACTAACAGCCATCCTTGCAATTATTTAATCCGTTGACCTAAACTTGGGTGATTATCACTAAAGCCAACATCACTACCTCTTGCTTCTAAGACTGAAGGGAGAAATCATGTCTTTATCAGCATGCAGTTGTAAAGCTGCACCAGAAGAGGTTTTACTATGATAATTACTAAAATCCATAAACTGATTAATTAAAAGTTGTGCTGGTTATGATTTTTTTTGGCTACTAGAGCATATTATTTTTAATATTAATAATAGCTGCAATTTAATTCAATGAACCTTTAAATTAACTCTGTTAAAAAGTTTCTCTCTTTACTGAATGCTTGAGTTGCAATCATATTGAAAAGGTAAAAAGTAACTAATTTCATCCCTCATCTTTATGCATCAGATCCAAGTCATTCCAAAGTCTAAAATCTGTTTTGTTGGTCTTTAAAAACTACCATGATGCTCATACAAAGTAAAAAAACAAGCAAGAAAATAATGTACTGATGAAACACAGTGGTTTTTAAATGTGTCGGTCAACGCCATTCACTGTATTGACACTTCAGTGTTTTCAAGACTGTGACCCAATACTGTGTCACATGCAAGATGTGTGGAGAGGAGACGGAGCAGCAGGATCTCAGAGAGTGGGAGGATGGCCATGAAAATGCCAGGCATCATGGGGCACAGTGACCTAAGTTCTCAAAGAGCTTTCCAAATGCAGCAGTTTTCCTGCAAGGTTTTTTCCTATACTGATTTTGTGCATAAAATCCTAAAAATTGCCCCCAGTTTGCAGAGGATTGAAAGTTGAGATGCCCCTCCCTCCCCTTACACACACACACAGAGCCCAGCTCATAAATGAATGTTGGTTTTAAATCATCCTGCTTTCATGCTGCTTTCTTATTTGTCAAGAGGCATTAAATACAGGCTGTGTGCAAGTTAATGCTCTGCTGGGACAGCTGTGGTACAGCATACATACTAGGTGCTAGAATTCATCCCAGAAAAGGAATTTGTGCTAAATGTGAACACTATATGAGACGTTTTTGGACTTTTGAGATATCTGTTAGCATGAAATTAAAAAGAGGGGTTTAGCTCTGTACTAGAGAGATTTAAAATATCGTTTTCATCAGTGGGGTATGGAAACCTTCAAAATGGTAATAAATTTCACAGTCATAACGAACTAGTAAAAGCAGTCAGGCCATGCAACTGGGAACTGGGGATCCTGAAACCTACTTTTTTACTCCACCTTTTCTAATATGCCTTTTAGCCTTTGATTTCACTTGTCTACCTGTCCTGTTTTTTGTTCCATTGTTCTATCTTGCAGGTAAATAGTGAAGATTTATTGTAGAGTCACAGGATCATAGAATTCATGTAAGTCACTTTGTAACTACTAGGAGAAGCACTCAGGCGCAGAACAGAGCTACTCCTCCTATGGTTCTGGTTGGAGTGCAGGGTATATAAAGCAAACATAGGAGTAAAATGCTGGGAAAGAGACTTTTCAATAAAATTGATCAAGTTTTCTTCAATTTGTTTTGTTTCTGGGTTTTTTGTGGATTTGCCTGTCTTGGTTTAATTGAAGGTCAGTTTTAGGTTTATGTGAGAAAATCCAATCTTGTTCTTTTCCTAGACAAAATTGAGAAACCTCAAGAACCTCATGCAAGTCACCTCGAGAAATTTGCATCACAGCTTCCCAGCAGTTAGGGTGCAGTCTTAGGCATACTCTGAGCAATATTCTGTCACCTAAACAAGGAGAACTGAAAGAAAAACACCCTGCTTTCAAAAATGTCTGTTGCCTATGGAACAGTAACTGTGATTTGGCTGGGGAGTGGTATTTAAAAGCCTTCACAAATCGCCATGCAGATAGTGAGGAACCATTCTTGCTAGAATGGTGTTTGACTACATGATCTTCTGGCCTTTTTCGTCTTACTTGAGCCAGAACTCCCAGATAATCCAAACTGCCTACACATTACCTCTCATTTTGTCTAGGTTGGTAGAGTCAATGGCTCTGTGGGAGGAGTGACTGGGATATGGGGACAACCACCTTCACATGGAAGTCCAGCTCTGTTAGGCTCTGTGCCTGCAGCTGGCTCCAGGAATTTTAAAACAAATCCAAGTACAGCTGCAGCATTATATATGTGACATTAATTTGCTTGTGTTTCATGTGGTTTAAAGAATAAAATTTTTTATTCAAGAACCCCCAACTAAACTCTGTAGGAGGATGTCTCTCCTTTTTCATGCAGTAACAAGGTGAATCTGTATTGCAGTATTCCTTCTGTTTCATAAGACATCGTGAACCACTGTTTCTCTCAGCTGTCTCTGGAGGCAGAGGCTTAAGGCTACAATCATGAGAACTGAGCCTCTGTCCAGTGAAACTGCAGGAGGGGCTTGCAGAGTTGTCCTTGAATGCTTTCTGCATCTCCAATTGTTGTAGCTTGCAGGAAGTAAAATGGTTTTGCAAGAACCAAGGTTAGCTGGAGCCAGACTGTACTTCTAATTCTGTAGTTTAACAATGCCGTGATATTGAAATGCTTCTGTAAGTAGATCTGAATGTCAGAAAAGGGAAGAGAAGGGAAACAAATGTAAATTTGGAGGAAAGGTGAGGAAATGCACATAAAGCAGAAATGAACTTGAAAGCAGGACACAGAAAATAAAAGTAATAATAAAAATAGAAGCAGAAAAAGAAGGAAAAAATCCCCAAGAAGTAAAAAAGTCAACTTTTAATTTTCTTTTAATTTGATCTTGATTGTCATAGGTACTCAGTACTGCAACTCTGTCTGCAAGATGGATTTGCTGACAGTCTGCAGTGCAGAAATTGGCATTTGTTTGCTCATTTTTTCACAGATTCACATGCTACAGTCAGAGATAGAAGGAAACAGCAACCAGTGGTAGAGAATGAGAAAGAGGATTAACGAAAGTCTTATCCCGACAGGGTCAGACCATGTAATTTAAATCTGCTAACTATCAGAGATTTTGTAATATATCATGAGATGATATGGAAAATTGTGCAGTTTTTGCTGAGATTTCCCTATATTCTTTTGCTTTTGACCTTTTTTTCTTGTGCTTTTTTGACCTTACTTATCTTACCCACACTACTGGCGTGACCAGGGGAGTAGTGCCTCCTGGAAATCGCCTGCCTGTGCTTTACTGGAAACTTCAACTTCATGCAGTCATATGACTGGCAGAACAACTTTGAGGAGAAAGGGTTGGTTTGAGGTATCTGGCTATGAGACTCAAATTCCAGATTTGCTCTCAATGGGAGCCTGGGTTTTTCCCCAGGCTGGCTGTGCAACCCAGAAGAAGTGGATCAGGGAATCATCCAGATTCTTGGTGATTGCTTCTGAGACCTGAGCAGTACATGGGTATGTTTGAAATCCTGTTCTTCCTGCAGGGACATTTTCCCATCCATTTGTGGTCTTGCAGTGTGAGAGACAAACAGCCTTTTCTTCAGAAATTCAGCAGGAGTCATTTAACAATCAGGACAAGAGGTGGTAGGGTTTCCTTCTTTCCACAGCTTGTGAGTTAAAGCTTCATCCAGAAGAGAACTAGGTTTAATATCTTTCTCTGCCAGAAAGGATTGAAATAGTTTTCCCTCCAAGCTGCAGCAATAACTAGCCGTCCAGCTTCTGTAGGAGAGAGCCTATTCTCATTTCCTACCTGATAACAAGACTGGATGGGGCATTCCTGAGGAAGCAGGTTTCCCTGGTTCTGTTTCAGGATCATTAAACTGGATAAAACACATATCTAAATTCTATCCAAATGTGGGCACTTGATTGAGTGGCAAAGGATTTTAATTGTGCTTATTTTACAGAGCACATATTAAATAACAAACAGGATACAGGAATCTGGCTTGCAGTCAGAGGACATAAATCTTCTGGTCCTGGAGGCCACCACCTTCCAAGACGGAAGCAAACAAATCTGTCTAAAAGTAGTTTCAAAATTTTTGTGCTGACTGACCAAAATATGTTAAAAGCAAGTTACTTCAAGATCACATTGACCTTTTCTCTCTGGCAGTGTGAATTAACCCTGAAGTAGGAAGGGTTAATATCTGATGTATTTTTATACAGCTTTTTGGACTATATTAATCCATTCTAAATATTCTAGTTCATTATTACCAATCAAACCTATCTTTAGCTGTGCAAGTTTTCAACTAAATTTTTTTTAAAAAAAATTAAATACATCCTCAGATTCAGAGTGCCTGAGCACAGGCTTGTCAGAGTACAAGTAGTCACTTCTAGAAATAAGACTTCATACAGGTATGTAGGTATTCTTTACCTAGGAGCAGGCCCTGTCCTACGGAAAGACATAAACTTTAATTTAGTTACTTTTAAAATTTTGCTCCAGCAATCCATCAGGTTTGAAAATTTTGCTCCAGTTGTAATTAAAAAGGTGAAGGAAATCAGTACAGTCAAATGTTTTCATCAATTAGCTGCACAGATCTTTTCTTAGTCCTCCAGGAAAAGCAGGAACTTAGATTGTTTTCTTGTGTTTTTTCCCTTTTGTTTTTCCTTGTGTGTTTTTTTCCTTTTTTCATTTTTTTTCTTTTGTGCTTTTGTTCCTTTTTTAGCACTAAAAAAATGAAGAAGAATAAAGAATTAAGAGTTAATTTCAAAGGCATTTGAGACTAGACACTTTTATATTTTGGTACAGAAAGAGAAAAAAAATGAGGCGTGTTGTTAAGAAAGTTTCTACGGAGAAGTCAATTCAAGTCTAGTGAAGTCACTGGTAAAACCGAGGAGCTGAAGTTTTACGTCCAGAGCTATTATACGGGTGGTAATAAAAAGATGAAAGGTTTGTATGGATGAAAGACCCAAGATTTGCTAGGATTAATGGAATGTGATTAGTGTTTAAGTTGCATTTTGAGCTCATGCAGTTCAGCTTAACTTGCACAGTCTTCCTTTACAGTTTTACATCTGATAATTTGATTATGAAAATGAACTCTCCCACATAGAAGAGAATGCTAGCAATCTTGTTCTGATAAAAGATATTTATACAGCACCATCGAATCACTTAAACACAAGGGGGCCATGTGCTTATCCTCATTTCTAACGACGAGCCCACTGTAGTTATCTCAGATTTGTCAGCACATGTCAGTCGGGACCAGTGCTTTCCAGTGCTACTTCAGAGTAACTTCTTTGACATATTTGGATATTCTGTGAATTTAATTGCTATATGTGGATAATCATTCTTTACACTCACGTATTAAAATGGTACTGACAGAGGACCTAACTTTTAACCTGTCTTTGATCAAAGAGAAAGGCAAAATCTAAGGAATCTTGGGAAAGGGTGCTAGGGAAGAGAGGACTAACTTTTGCAATAAAAAAAAAAAACACAATATAATCTGTAAATTTGCATAGCTGAAAGAGGAATGAGCATAATTCATTTGCTGTAAGTACTCTCTAGCAAGCTGTTGCAGTACAGTATAATTCAAAACCAGATTATTTCGTGGCTAAAGAACAGGCCCTATGAGGGCCTATTTCAGGGCTGGAGAACAGGCCCTATGAGAAGTGGCTGAGAGAGCTGGGGTTTAGCCTGGAGAAGAGGAGGCTGAGAGGAGACTTCATTACTCTCTACAAGTACCTGAAAGGAGGTTGTAGAGAGGAGGGAGCTGGCCTCTTCTCCCAAGTGACAGGGGACAGGACAAGAGGGAATGGCCTCAAGCTGCACCAGGGGAGATTTAGGCTGGAGATTAGGAGGAAGTTTTTCACACAGATGGTCATTGAGCATTGGAATAGGCTGCCCAGGGAGGTGGTTGATTCACCTTCACTGGAGGTGTTTAAGGCACGGGTTGATGAGGCCTTGAGGGACATGGTTTAGTGTTTGATAGGAATGGTTGGACTAGAAGATCCGATGGGTCCCTTCCAACCTGGTTGTTCTATGATTCTATGATTCTAAATTTGGGAGATGATGGTAGAATAGAAATGCTGTTTAGACTCGCTGCTTACTCTCTCCTCTTTTCTTTGTCAGATGCTATAAGCTGATAATCTTTCTCATTTATGCATATAACCCAAATTCTGTTTTCAGTTATGCAAATACAAATTTAGTTAGTCGTGGTTTTATCGTATTATGAGCAAAGATTTGCTGTTGTTTCATAACAGCAAATTCTTGACCACTGTTTCTAAAATACAGTGTACTCAAATT
The DNA here is from genome assembly GCA_033558105.1 of Coccyzus lansbergi. Lineage (NCBI taxonomy): Eukaryota > Metazoa > Chordata > Aves > Cuculiformes > Coccyzidae > Coccyzus > Coccyzus lansbergi. The sequence continues at coordinate 62,961 of JAUMJK010002046.1, forward strand.
TGTCTTAGTCTGCACCCTCTTTCTGTGTAAGATCCCATTCTGATAAAAAGTGAAAGCTTAATTTACCATTTTTTAAATTGCAATGTAATACAAATACAGAAAAGAAGTCTGGGACTGAAACAAGCCTGACTTTGTTCAGATCCTGCAAGCATTAATGGCTGAGAAAACATATGATCTGCTAGTGTATTCCTGGATTACAAGAGTTGTATAAACTTCAGGTCAGCTGGAGTTGTATAAATTAGCACAGTGTAGTGCATGTCAAATTCTCTGTTTATTGCGAGGTTTCCATGTGGAAAAATCATTAAACCCTTTCACAAATAGTCTTTTTTACAAAGGAAACATTAATCTAATAATGGAAGGCTTAACTGGCTAGACAAATACATTTGGAAGAGAGAAAGGAATAATTCTTGATGTTTTCTCAGCTGTAAGATTTGTTCTTTCTATGGATCTTCGAAAACTTGCACAGTGTGACAGGAAATTGGCTAAAATTTCATCACAAAATAGATTCAGTTTCTATTTGAAAGTGGTATTTTAAAATCTGAGTGCCTTGCTCCAGCAGATTTCCTGTCATTACAGGATTGCAGTATTGGGTTTGGAAAACAGCAAGCAGAAAGCCTTTTGGACAGAGGAGAGACTGTGAAACACCTAGGAGGCAGCTGGGTTGTCCAAAAACTCAAAATCACATGGCTTGTAGCGTGGACTTCTCTATATGCATCCTCCATAAGAGCTTTTAGCTTTTAAGTGGACTTATAAGTTTTCTAAGTCTTGAATTTTGGTCTAGCAAATCTGGATTAAGGGGAAAACACTAGTTTTGCCTAAGTTTATGCAGGAGTGTGTTCCTATTTGTTTTACCTCAGTCTTTATAGACTTGTCTGCAGTCAGATATTAGGGAAGCACTTTCCAGTTGACCTATTTTACCTGATTTTTATACACTGGTATTACTTCCTATTCCTGCCTGTCACCAGCCAATTGAATCTCTGTTTGCATTCCCTTGTTTTTAATTCAAGGAGATACAACGTGAATACAAAAAAGCTTCTCCATTGTTTCCATTGTAAAGAATTTAATTTGACATTTTTTCCCTCTATATGCATCTTTATTAGGTATAATGCTTTAGTTAACCTATGGTTTGTTTCAGCAATGTCAGTTATAAATAATCTGTGCTGGAATATTTTAAAGAATTCTTCTGCACCATGTTCAGATGATCATTATCTGCTAGACAGGGCAGTCAAGATCATCAAGTAAGTCAGGTGGAAGGGACCACAGCAGGGCTCTGAGCCAAACTGCTGCTCTATACATGGTCAGCCATGAAATCAGGCTGGGCTCCCACCACTGTCCAGCATGAAGGGCCTGGCTCTGCCTCCTTCCAGGTCCAAATCCATCCAGCCTTATAAGGCTCCACTGACCACTGATGCCTTTCTTGTTCAGAGGGGACCAAAACTGAGTGCAGCATTCTCATTACGTTCTAGAAAACTGAAAACGTTTTACTAATATTTCAGTGACCAGAAAGTGGCATGTAGGCTCAGAGAGAAGCAGTTACCAGCTGAATTAGATTTAAGGTCATAAGAGGAAGGCAGGTCGAAAGGTACTGCTTTTTGCAAGTAACAGAGTTCAGTCAGAAACAGAACTCAATATTTCTTGTGGAACTTCTTGTAATTGCCTGCATATAAAGCCCTTATTTGTACTGAGACTTCAGTCCCTGCATAGAATCATAGAATCTCTAGGTTGGAAAAGACCTTTGAAATCATCAAGCCCAACTGTGCCTGTCAACTGCTAAGCCCTATATCCCTAAGCACTTCATCTACCTGTCTTTCAAATACCTCCAATATGGTGATTCAATCACCTCCCTGGGCAACCTGTTTTTCCTCTTGTCCAAGTTGAACCTCCCCTGGCATTCCCTCTCATCCTATCACCTGTCGCTTGGGAGAAGAGAACACCACCCACCTCTCTACAACCTCCTTTCAGGTAGTTGTAGATAGCAATGAGGTCCCCCTTCAGCCTCCTCTTCTCCAGGCTAAGCAACCCCGGTTCCCTCAGCAGCTCCTCATAAAACTTGTTCTCCAGCCCCTTCACCAGCGTCGTTGCCCTTCTCTGGAAACACTCCATGACCTAAATGTCTTTCTTGTAGTGAGGAGCCCAAAACTGAACCTAGGATTCAAGATGCACCCTCAGCAATGCTGACTGCAGGGACAGAATTACTTCCCTGGTCCTGCTGGCCACACCTTTTCTGATAGAAGATTCCATTGGCCTCCTTGGCCTCCTGGGCACACTGCTGGCTTCAACCAACACCCCCATGTCCTTCTCTGCCAGGCAGCTTTCAAACCACTCTTCCCTGAGCCTGCAGTGCTGCACAGGGTTGTGCAATAGCAGAGCTCAGTGCAGGGCCTTTCTCTGGTCACAGCATTCATCCAAACACAAGTCTCTCTCATGGAAGTACACTAGGGACACACAGCTTGAGAGGATTAATCCCATGTCCTGGGTGTGCAGAACTTGTGAATCAGCACTGCTACTTGTTTGAGCAGTATTAAATGTAAGCATCTTAGTTGTATCTATACACCCACAGCCAAATTTTTATATAAGATTCTAATGTGTCTGATTAACATAAGAAAATCCAGTGCATATTTATTTAGCAGGTGCAAGCAGTGTTTCATCTCTTCCTGAACAAAAGGTTAATACATTCCCACAACTGACTTAATTCAACCTTATCTCTAAAAAAGATGTGATTGTAAATGGGTATAAATGAAAATTTAAAAGCTTCAAGTAATCCACTGTAATTATTAGTTAGTATTCGAAAAGGTCAGGAAACTTAAAAAATAATAAAGTTACACCACAAACTACCAACAAGTGATTTGCATGCATTGCATTAATTTTAAGAATTAATTATGCTGCAAAATTTAAGCTTAAGTGCATACAGCACATGCAATGTAGGAGTGTGATGTAACAAGATCTGAAGCTCATGTTTTGACTTGTAGATTTAAAAATCTAAGTGAATTAGAAATAAATGTAAACCCAGAGGATTTAAGTTTTATGACGCGGAATCCCATTGAAAAGGGAAAACAGTAACTTAGTAGAACATGAATGATACTAGTAGTTCCAAACTAGTTTTATGAATTTTACTACATCAGTTAGAAGTCGCTCAAGTATATATGTAATGAAGATTAATTAATTATTGTATCTCAAAAAAGAATAGGAATTACGATAAGCATTTCCTGTAAGAGGTCCCCATGAGGTGACAGGATATGAATTGGCCTGGTTAGTAAAATTCTATATGTGTGGGTACGTGTGTGCATGTATAGCAGGGAGTAAAAATTTTATTGGGAAATTTAATCCTACTGAAGAATAGAATCTGCTGTAGATTCCTCCCATCTAGAGATTTTCTAACCCCGAGGAGAAGAGGGTTGCTTGTAAATCCTGCTCCATTCAGCACCAGGTTCCTTCTGTCCAGGAAGCCCTGCAGAGTCAGCATGAGGGGAGAGTCATCGCTCTGACAAAGGTGAGCAAGGAAGGGCCAGCACACCACCCTCTGCCTCATCTTATGGTGGCCCCAGCGGTCACTGCACAGGAAGAGGGAGCTGGACACTTGGACAGGACTGCCAACTATCTTTGTAATGGGCTCATGGAGCAAGGGGTGCAGTGACAGTGGTCAGCACTGCTGAGCTGCTATGTATTGTACATTTTTTTTGTTGATTTTAAAATAATTTTTCTTTGAAAAAAAATCCCTACATACTTTAAAATTCTTTCCAAAAGAAATTTTTAATGAGATAGATCTGATTTCAGCATTGGATAGAGCTTGGAATTCTAACATGAGGTATCTCTCTCAAGGTTTCACTAGTTCCTTTTTGCTGTGATTGTTTGAAAGCAGCCTTGGGCGTTCGTCAATGTGGGGGAAAAAACCTGTAACACTGAAGACAACATTTGAGGTGTGCAAACTGGTGGAGTTTTAAAGAAGCAAGAGAAAAGCTATGAAAAGGTCCTCCATCCAGTTTCTGAGGCCAGAAATAAAATCTTATTCAAGCTTACCCTGCTTTTCCTACATAATGCAGGATGTATATATGCATGAAGATATACAAGCCTGCCCATCTACAAAAGTTCATTTAGCTGTGCTCTACATATGAAGTTTTCTTATCATGACAGAGGCAAGTCATACTGCTTTATCTAGTCTTTAGACCATCTAGACATTAACATGTAAGTGTGTTTACAGTCCACTAAGAATTGATTGGGCAAGAAAGTGGATCATCCTTATCTGATTGCTAAAGTAAAGCAGTGATTACAAGGCCAGAAGCCCAAGTGTGTACGGCACTCGTTAGAGATTTTAAAACCTGAAGAGAAGGCATTAGTTTTGGATTGCAATTTATAAAGATGTACATGACGTTTGTTTACTTTGAATGATGGTATAAAGAATGTCAATTTTATTCTCTCTGGAGAAGCATAATTTCTACAAATGCTACAACTGTATTATAAGAAATAAATTTAACTGCCTGAACTCTCAAAGTTTCTTGGTTTGGGACTGATAAAAAGTTATTACAGAAAATCCAACAACTGAACTTCAAAGCTAACAAAAAAGGAATAATTTAATGACACATGTTACAAACTATATTCAATATGTTTTTCTGTGTTAATTTTCTTTTTTTTTTTTGTAGTAAAGTTTCGTTTCTTAGTTCTAGGGCTCATTGAAGCTTCCTTATTCTCAGCTGTCAGATGAACCTGAGTGTTTCTCACATACCAGCAGATTTCTGAGTAAGGTAGAACTGATTATATCATTTTCTTCTGCTGCGTTTTCTTCTGAAGAAACAGTGAAGAAATTGTAAATTGCTAAGCTCATCTTCCCAATACACTACTTGTAACAAGAAGTAACTTGCATTTAAAAGGCTGTCTCAAGAAACAAAGAAGCCCCACAACCCTTTTGCCTGCTCACATGTAATGTCAGCTCAGATCTCCTGTTCTTAAGCAACTCTTTGAGGGCTTTCTTTCAAGTTTGTTTGCTTTGGTTGTTTGTTTATTTTTTAAATACAGAGTTCTTCTAAAAGAGAACACTGAAAATCATTAGCAGCACCAGCCAGTAATTCAGAGGCTCTCTTCCATCAACAGTCGAGTACCAGCGTTAAAAACACACTTCAGCAGGTATCTGCTACCCCCTTCAGACCATTCCCAGTAGTAGAGGAAAAGAATTTTTAGCTAGTCAGAAACTGATTGCATCCCATTGTTCTGCAGTAATTTTCGCGTACAGAGAGGGAAAGAACCCAAAGAAGAAACACATCGTTAAGTAGACAGTTGGTGAACATCTGTGTGAGAAATGCACACTAATGCTATTATCTTAATGAGTCAGACAAATGATACTTCGAAGTAATATCTTTAGCAGTAGGGAAAAAGGATCTCTGAGGAAAGGTTGCAGACTGAGCTGCTGAAAACTTGGAAATGAATTAATGCTTCCATTCATATAGTATTTTATTTAGTTTTTGTTAGGTGATTCCAATTCTGATTCAGTTCTTGATATACAAAACCAAATATGCCCTCTCTCTCCTTCTCTTTTTTACTTCAGAAAAAAATTTTTGTAGTACAATCAGGGGCAAGTTGCAGTCTTCTTAATACACAGATAGGGGATAACACAACTGTATTTTATTTCTCTAAATACAACTGTGCGTATATGCAGTGCTTGGTGTACATACTCGTACATACCTGGGTGTACAAACCTGTGTTCAATAGCTCCCTTCTCTCAGCTGAAATAGAAAAGAAGCATCCGCTTGGTGAAAATGTAGTCCTAGCTAGTATACGAGCAAGAACACCCATAGATAGTAAATCAAACCATATCATAAATTTAAAATTTTGTGTTTGGGATTTAACATTTAACATCATACATTGTTTTACCATGCCTGAGATGTTTTTTTAAAACAGATACAAAGAAAGGATGCCTGGAGAACAGGAGAATGAGAGGAGACCTCATTGCTCTCTCTATAACTACCTGAAAGGAGGTTGTGGAGAGGAGGGAGCTGGCCTCTTCTCCCAAATGACAGGGGACAGGACAAGAGGAAATGGCCTCAAGCTCCACCAGGGGAGATTTAGGCTGGACATTAGGAGAAAAATTTTCACAAAAAGGGTCATTGGGCACTGAAAGAGGCTGCCCAGGGAGGTGGTTGTGTCACCTTCCCTGGAGGTGTTTAAGGCACGGGTGGACAAGGTACTATGGGACACGGTTTAGCGTTTGATAGGAATGGTTGGACTCGATGATCCGGTGGGTCTCTTCCAACCTGGTTATTCTATGATTCTATGACTTAGAAGACTATTTGATGCACTAGGTGTTCCTTCTGTAAGGTGACAAATTATCCTTCTGAAAAGTTCCTTTGTATCCATCTCCCACTAATACAACCTGCTGCGATAACAGCAAATATAAATGCCAGGCTTTTATACGATGATATTGCTTTATTATTTTGCACAATTTAAGCAAAAGAGTTAAGGAAAAACAGCGATACAGATTTGATGGTGCACTTTTCTGCATATACCTCATCACATAAAGGTTTCTGAAGAATAAAACTTAAATTTTTTTACTTTGGTGAATCTGAACTTTCAAAGATTCTAATTGAGGCTCTCAATTACATATAATGTATTCCATTTGCTGTCCAGTCCATACTCATTTTGCTGCTAATAGTACCAAAAAAAAAAAAGTAAAGTTTCTATTTCCACAGCACAGATTCTCAGCACACCAAGGAAAATCTCCACATCATTCTTGAAGTTAAATCACTCAGATGTGACAGAAAACTCCTCCTGTTCACATGCACATTATATATCCATTGAAACGTAGTGCAATGCATCACTGAGGTATGTTGAGTTTTGCTTTTGTCAGCTTGCAGCCTTTTTTTTCTTTTAAACCCTATAAGTTTGGGTTTACCATCCCCATTCCTTGGCACTCAATGATGTAGGTATCTTTACTGGGATCTTCCTCTTCCGACTTTGTCACAGTAAATTTGGCCTAAAACAGGATTAGAAATATATTACTTATTAGTTATAACATACATAGGTTTAAATATTCATTATCTCATGCCCAATAACTGTATTGTCATGTGTTTATATATATATTACAGCTTTGCCTGATTTCATTTAAAAACATTTTAATAGAGGTAGTAGGAGTATCTAACTGCTCTAGAGGCATTTAAATCTACAGCATGTTCATTTTCTACAGGTCAACTCCCATATAAATATTTTAGCAAATATTTCATCAGTATTTGTTCTCCACTACCAAGTTCAGCTCACAGTCTGCTAAACTGCTTGCTTCCTGGAAGACGACTGATAGGTAAAACTTCCTGAACTTGTGGACTTACCTTTGTTAGCTGCTCTGCAAAGTGTATAGCAGTTTGAGTATGGAGCGTAATTGGTCCACTTTTCACTCTAGACACTCCGTTTGCTAGTGCCATAAAAATGATCAGCTGAAAGACAAAAATGTATGTAGAATGTTTGTAGATGTAAAAATGTAGCCTGCCAAGATTCATAAAGCTCACGATACTGAGGGCGAAAAGAGATCCAAGGCTCAAGAAGCTTGGAAATTACTACTGTGATGCCTATTACATCCACAGTCGAATTTGCCACTGAATTCTTGTTACTACATTTACCTTTGCTCTCTTCCATCCTTCACCACAAAATTCCCGAAAGTCATGTTAGATTCCAGCTTGGTAGAACTACTTTTATGGAGAGAAAAACTCAGGATGTGTGTTTTAAAATTCTAACACTTTCTGATGACAATTTGCCAGACACATTTAAAAAAGTCTGAATCGTTTGGCAAACATCACCATGACAAAGTACTCTGCAAAGTACAATGTAACTGAGCAGTTCCCGTAAGTGCTGAATTTAGCTGTGGCACGTTTCCACCAATTGTACTGTGCAGGCTTTGGGAAAAGTAGGATGAGCTGAAGACCTAAATATTTCCTGTTATATTACATGATAGTGATGTATGGCCAGGTGTTGACAGCGAAGAGGTAATGTCATCCTATCTAGAACAGCCCAGTATTCTTATTAGGCTGTATTATTGAAAATATAACAGTAGAGGGTCTTCATTTTCAAATGAAATTAGGTGAGCAAGACAAACGGACACCTCCTAGATATTCTGTCCTCTAACAGTTTCACTGAGAATCATTCCTACCATGCAACCGGGGAGGTATTCTCACTCCACTACATGGGAGTGCCAGACAGAAAAAAATTGTTGCCTACAGGAAGGGGAAGTGTAAGGGTGTTGGTGCAAAGCCAGGAGCATCTGTCATTCTCCAGAACTGTATGTAATCTGTTAATCCTAATGATGTTGTGACCACACCTGGAAACCTCCTACAACTTCAAATTATCAAATAATAATGTACAGCCATGCCTGTGGAGATACAGTCGAACTTTGAAGTCTACATCTCATTTTTTCCCTGTTCAGATTTATATTCTTTACGAATAATACATACACACATGTTCTTGCTACTTTAACTTATGTAAACACATGCAGGAGCCTTACTTGGTCTTGCAGAGACTCATCCACTGTTCCACCATGTTTAAGATTCCTGAGCAGTATCTCAGCTGCTTCAATGCCAACCTTGTCAGAATTCTTTCCTAACAGAGAAGTCCAGGAGATTAGGATGCTGCTAATTATTATTTAACATTTTAAAAATACCAATAATAAATAATAATCAAGAAATTATCAACTTTTTAAACCTTACTTCCATGCTCTTGCCTCAAATGTCTGCTTACCCTCCCCTCATCTTATGGCATACTTCCTAAGCAGTGGAAAGAAAGTAGTCCTACTTATTCAGAGAAAAATTTTATTCAGATAATTTAAAATCAAAATCACTTCCATTCTTCCTAATCTATATATTCATCTAAATTCACTGTTGAACAAAAACTCACAGGTAAACCACAAAGACTGCCTGTGTTTAAAGTCCAGAAGCATTTTCAACTCAGTGATCCTTAACAATCCATTCAGATAAAAGGTGAGTTTAATAATCTTATAATTTTGTCACTATGCAGAAGCAGTTTAGTACAAAGTGTAAGATTCCATTTCCTACAACATTTAAAATGCGCTGATTTCCAATGTCCTTTATTACTAAACAGCATCCATTCAAAAATGCAACACTCAAAGCATCAGATCTTCGAGTAGATTATACTGCAGATTCCTATTTGTTAATAGCACTTTAAGTTAAATCTGATAGAGTTACGCTTCATGAACTCTTACCTCTTTTGCCAAGTGATGATCCAGCTAACAAACAACCTGTTGAAGTCTCTGCAACAACGCTAAGCAGAAAAAACAGAATCAATATTAAGAACAAAATCACTGACATTATACTTTATTAACCAGAAAATCAAGATCTGGCTAAGCAACCAGCATGGTTACAGGTATCAACAGAAAGTTTGGGCTCATCTTACATTATTCCGCTTCCAGTCCCAAAGGCTTGATCATCAGGTTCTCGAACAGCTTGAATGTTAATATAAAGATCTCTGATTTCTCTTCTAATGCATCTCACTGCTGCTGCTGACATGTCTTTTGCCAGCTAACAAGATAAGGGGTAAAAACATTAATTAAACTATGTAACTACAGTAATACTTTCTCCTCATAAGTCTAATTATTACAGTGAATCCCTGAAGAAAGGGGCTACTTTATTAACTACAAAACCAAAGTATTCGTTACAAAACCCCTGCAAGCAAGCACTGAGCATCATCACTCCTGAGAGATGTAACTTTAAATGCTGAACAATTGACCATTACAGTGAAGTATGTAGAAGCTTCAATGTCAATAGAAACTCATGGGGGTGTTGGTCGACAGCTGACTGAACATAAGCCAGCAGTGTGCCCAGGTGGCCAAGAAGGCCAATGGCATCAGAAATGGTGTGACCAGTAGGTCCAGGGAGGTGATTCTCCCTCTGTACTCAGCTCTGGTGAGGCCGCTCCCTGAATACTGTGTTCAGTTCTGGGTCCCTCACCACAAGAAGCATGTTGAGGCTCTGGAGCAAGTCCAGAGAAGAGCAACGAGGCTGGTGAAGGGGCTGGAGAACAGGCACTATGAGGAGCGGCTGAGAGAGCTGGGGTTGTTTAGCCTGGAGAAGAGGAGGCTGAGAGGAGACCTCATTACTCTCTACAACTACCTGAAAGGAGGTTGTAGAGAGAAGGGAGCTGGCCTCTCCTGCCAAGTGACAGGGGACAGGACAAGAGGGAATGGCCTCAAGCTCCGCCAGGGGAGATTTAGGCTAGAGATTAGGAGGAAGTTTTTCACAGAAAGGGTCATTGGGCATTAGAATAGGCTGCCCAGGGAGGTGGTTGATTCACCTTCCCTGGAGGTGTTTAAGGCACGGGTGGATGAGGTCCTGAGGGACATGGTTTAGTGTTTGATAGGAATGGTTGGACTAGAAGATCCGATGGGTCCCTTCCAACCTGGTTGTTCTATGATTCTATGATCCTATGATTCATTTATAGGGAGAAAATTTTGATTTTAGTTTTGATTATCTCAAGACATTAGATTGTAAAAACCAAAACAAACAGCACCCCACAATTATTATGTATGAGAAATACTCTAAAAGATATTACATATAAAATGACAATTTTAAATCACAGGTAGGCAGATGAAGTTTATTCCATCCTTGTGATCCAATGACAGCCAATATTCATAGGCTTGGAGATTTCAAGACCAAAACCAGTCCACAGCTCTTCAGAAATTAACTGTGCTTCCTCTTCCTTCCTCTACCAATATCTAGCCTGTGTGTGAGAAGGAGCTTTAAGGAAATCACAGAATCACAGAACAACCAGGTTGGAAGGGACCCATCGGATCTTCTAGTCCAACCATTCCTATTTAACACTAAACCAAGTCCCTCAATACCTCATCCACCCGTGTCTTAAACACCTCCAGGGAAGGTGACTCAACCACCTCCCTGGGCAGCCTATTCCAATGCCCAATGACCCTTTCTGTGAAAAACTTCCTCCTAATCTCCAGTCTAAATCTCCCCTGGCGGAGCTTGAGGCCATTCCCTCTTGTCCGTCCCCTGTCACTTGGCAGAAGAGGCCAGTTCCCTCCTCTCTACAACCTCCTTTCAGGTAGTTGTAGAGAGTAATGAGATCTCCTCTCAGCCTCCTCTTCTCCAGGCTAAATCCTACCACTCATTCTCTATAAGTACAGACAGGACAGGAATGCTCGAAAGAAGGGGGTACGAAGGAGCAAATCTCTGCTATATCTTTGGCTACACCTACCCTCAACTTGTTCTAATAATACCCTTACCAATAGTTGAAAGATTTCATGAAGTTTGACCTCTGCCTATTGCAGTGCACCATACTTTACCATAAATCTATGAACAAGGGCCATAATTTCAGATTTAAAATAACCCTCATAAGTTTGAACAATATGTAAATCAGATATAAAATACCCCTCAATATATGCTAAAGAATTCTGAACAGTCATATGAAAGATATCAAGGATACCATTCCCATTTCCTGGTTTAGCTTCTACCATATTCCTATGAAAGAAATGTATTTTAGAAATGTCCAAAGTTCTATTCTAGGGCCTGAATAACTGAACACATTTAATACGGCTACTTTGCATGTGAAGAATTGTAGAGTTTAGGAAGAATAGAGGTATGTTAAGCAGATTACATGCAATTTTACATAACTATATTAAGTTTACATAATTATATTAAGTCAGATACTAACAGAGCTATTATCAGCACTTACTTTTATAGGCAATGCTCCAGCAACAAATGCTCTTCCATAGATCTTTGTCACCGTGCCACGTTCTGTTAAGTTTATTGGGCTCAACTCTTTGACTGGTGACATCTGGACTACAACTTCACCACCTCCCTGAGGATAGTAACCCCTGTTTAGAACAGTAACCAGATATAATTAAATGCAGTGATCACAAGAAAACCAAGAAAAGAGCCAGAAGGCTCTTAGTGTACTTCACTATACATTATTATGTTCTGTTACTGCACACATGAATGTTCTGTATGTGCACCCCAGAAATCTTTATAATAGAATCAGGTTCTTTAACCACATTACCTTAAAACATACATTTTATTAACAACCTAACACCAACATAACTAGGACCTCAGAAAAAACTCACTAATGAGCTGCCTGCTTAGCATGCACTTCCCTCAGGAGCAGCCCACAGGCAACATTAGACAGCAGCTAAAGACTCCAGTAAAGAAAAAAAAAAGACAGGAAAGAACTATTTCACATTCACCATACGGTGGCAGTACAGACAAGGGCAGCTAATTCAGATTAGTTCATCTGGTATAAATTCATCCCTCAGCTTGACTAAGAGTGCCTTGTGCTGTGCCTCCGTGCTTGCACACTGGTTCTGTAAGGCCTGCCTCTGCCACATGTTTCCATAACTCACCTCTTTTTTATGTCACAATTAAATGTGAAATTGAACTTCTCAACTATTGGCTTGAAAACCTGAAACACAAGCATACACAAAAAACAGAGTGAATCTATTTTTTGATTTATAGTTTTCCACTATTTTATGCAGATTTAAAAAGAAAGGAAAAAAAAAGTTCAAAGCAAAAGTTTCAGTTACATTACAATAAAAAAAGATAGCCAGTCTCACCCATACAGCTGAGAATCTGCACATTCCTCATAAGCTTTAATATGATATTCATAGAATCATAGAACCATAGAATCACCAGGTTGGAAGAGACCCATCAGATCATCGAGTCCAACCATTCCTATCAAACACTAAACCATGTCCCTCAGGACCTCATCTACCCATGTCTTAAACACCTCCAGGGAAGGTCAATCAACCACCTCCCTGGGCAGCCTGTTCCAATGCCCAATGACCATTTCCGTGGAAAACTTCCTCCTAATCTCTAGCCTAAATCTCCCCTGGCGGAGCTTGAGGCCATTCCCTCTTGTCCTGTCCCCTGTCACTTGGGAGAAGAGGCCAGCTCCCTCCTCTCTACAACCTCCTTTCAGGTACTTGTAGAGAGTAATGAGGTCTCCTCTCAGCCTCCTCTTCTCCAGGCTAAACAACCCCAGCTCTCTCAGCTGTTGCTCATAAGGTCTGCTCTCCAGACCCCTCACCAGCCTCGTTGCTCTTCTCTGAACTCACTCCAGAGCCTCAACATACTTCTTGTGGTGAGGGGCCCAGAACTGAACACAAGATTCAAGGAGCGGCCCCACCAGTGCCGAGTACAGAGGGAGAATAACCTCTCTGGACCTGCTGGTCACACTGTTTCTGATACAAGCCAGGATGCCACTGACCTTCTTGACCACCTGGGCACACTGCTGGCTCATGTTCAGTTGGCTGTCAACCAACACCCACAGGTCCCTCTCCACCTGGCAGCTTTCTAGACAGACTTCTTTGAGTCTGTAGCTCTGCATAGGGTTGTTGTGCCCCAAGTGCAGGACCCCACATTTGGCTGTGTTAAACCTCATGCCATTACACTCAGCCCAGTGGTCCAGCCTGTTTAAGTCCCTTTGCAGAGCCTCCCTACCCTCCAGCAGATCAACACTTCCACCCAGTTCCTTATACTTCATTCTGAATGACACTTTGTGTAAAGGGATTTTCTTACAGAAAAGGAAAGAGAAAGTCCTAATAACTGACAGCATTCTAGAATAAAGAACATTTTCAGTGAAATTTTCTTTAGTAATGAAAAGCAAACAGACTAGTTGCCATTTTAGGGAATTCTATGAAACACTGGTTGCTCTCTACATACAGTACATTACCAGTGTTACATTGCCATGCCTAATTCCATAATTACAAATAAACTTAGCCTGGAGGAAGCTGAGAGGAGACCTCACTGCTCTCTACAAACTACCTGAAAGGAGACTGTAGAGAGGAGGGTGCTGGGCTCTTCTCCCAAGTGACAGGGGACAGGACAAGAGGGAATGGCCTCAAGCTCCACCAGGGGAGATTTAGGCTAGACATCAGGAGGAAGTTTTTCACACAAAGGGTCACTGGGCATTGGAACAGGCTGCCCAGGGAAGTGGTTGATTCACCTTCACTGGAGGTGTTCAAGGGACGGGTGGACGAGGTCCTGAGGGACATGGTTTAGTGTTTGATAGGAATGGTTGGACTCAATGATCCGATGGGTCTCTTCCAACCTGGTGATTCTATGATTCTATGAACTTGCAGTAAGAACAACAGAAGTAGCTACATTGCATATACATGCATGAAAGATGCATCAAGTCAAAGAAATTTTTCCATACCATGACATAGTAGTCTATCTGAGGAGCCATCTCAGCATTAGTCCCACCTTTTAAACGAAGTTCTGATGGGGAAGCAGCAAACAGCACACAGGGCATTGCTACCTGCATCAGCAGACATACACTCCTAAAAGCAATTATAAGATACTCAAATGTCATGCAGTCATAATTTTTCAAATATAATTTTGAATTGCAAAAATAGTAACTGCCATTGAACTGAAGGAAACATAGATTTACATTCTTAAATAACTTCCAGATGTTTGTGAACCACTGTTTTCTTTGTGCTTGTGCTTAATTACTAAGTTCTGCTGTATTATTGCTTACTCAAACCTTTCTCTGTTGAGTAAAGGGCATCAGCTTGTTTGTTTATAATGTTGCAGCTCAGAAAAACATTCTCTCAGTTTAAAAGAAATTTTAAACTTATGCCTATCCTAGCTGATGCTTCCAACAACTGTGCACAGCAGCCTTCTATAACCTGTTTACTTGGTTTTGCAACTGATTCAAAGAACAAAGGACTCAAACACAGAAATATAGGATAGAAGGAACGTGGGCACAAAGAAGAGTGGACAAAATATGTTCCCTGTTTTGAAAGGCCAGTATCCTATATTGTGCCATTACATGTGTAAGTAAAATCTAAAAATTTATTTTATCATATGATGAGGATTATCTCAGACTGCATGGATCTGCGGTACTTTAATCTGATGCATCTGACCTGATATGTAATGCGCTAGTGTAAGAAAATAACAGATAAAGTCTTAAACACATGGGCAGCTGTTCTTTGCTTAACCTTAATCAAGTGTTCAACTTACATATCAATTATAATTTTAAAACTATTACATTTCTATGTACTTCATTCATACACATCCTGCCCACACTAAAAGTTCTTTGGTCACATACGCGGCTCAGGGAGCACAGATTTTGGCTCACTACTTATGTATTACTGTTCTTTCTTCCTCTGCTATTTTGTTATCTTTCTAAAGTTAACAAAGTGCTTTCTGTCATAATTATGAAATTACCAAAGGCAGTTAAGAGCAGTTATTGGTCAGTGCACAAAGACATACCCTGCTGTTTTTGTATCGGCTATGTGGGTTCCACCTTTGATCTTCCCAGGAGTGAAGGTTATTTCTGTCGAGCCAATCTCTCCGCCTTCCAGCTTCCCATCACATAGATCTCGAATGATCTCTAATCCAGACAGATGCTGAGGCCTTGGAGCAACAATATGGAGTTAAGGATATGTGCAAGCAGAATCACAGAATGGTTTGGGTTGGAAGGGACCTTAAAGCCCATCCAGTTCCACACCCTGTGCCACGGGCAGGGAGACCTCCCACAGCCTGGCCTTGAACACCTCTAGGGATGAGGCAGCCACAGCTTCTCTGGGCAACCTGTGCCAAGGCCTCACCACCCTCATGGTGAAGAATTTCCTCCTTATGTCTAGTCTAATTCTGCCCCTCCCCAATTTAAGGCCATTCCCTCTGTCCTATCGCTCTAAACCTTTATAAACAGCACCTCCCCAGCTTTCTCGTGGGCCCTTCAGGTACTGGCGGGGGTACGCGCTCACGCTGAACTACAGAAGCGACCACTAAACGATACAGTGACTAATCCCAGATGGAGCCAGGAAGAGAAGCGCAGCGTGGCTCCCGCAGCCGACCCCCGGGCTCAGAGGCAGCGCTGGGCCCCGCCCGGCTCCCCCCGCTCACCTGAGGCCGGGCTGGCTCCTGCCGGCGCGGATCCGTCGCACCCGCAGCGGCAGCCCCCGCAGGCAGCTCAGCGCCGTGCACACCCGCAGGATCTGCCCGCCCTGCGCGGAGAGAGGCGCCGTCAGGCCCCGCGCCGGCCCCGCCGCCCCCGCGCCGCCCGCCGCCGCCGCCGCTCACCCCCTCCATCACGCCGCCGTCTATCTCCATCCTGTCGCCGCCGCGGGGCCCGGCCGGCCGCGTCCCGGCGCCGGGCAGGGCCGAGGCTGCGCGGGGGCTGCCGGCGGGACTGCGGCGCCTCCCCGCGCTCGGCTCGGGGCAGCTGCTGGGGGGCCTCGTAAACGTCACCGAGGCGACGCCTTTCCGCTGCCGGTACCGAAAGTGCAGGCGAATAAACCCTCTAAGGCTCGTTTTGGAGGTTTAGAAAGCGAGCGCCGTGTGTCAGGGCTGGGCAGCGGGAGGGACCGAGCTCCGTCATCCGGACAGGAGGCAGGACGGGATGCATTTTCCCAGAAATCTTACACATATTCCCAGAAATCTACGGAGAAGAACTTGGGGTCGCTGAGCAATAAGAAGCTCAATATGAGCCAGCAACGTACCCTCGCAGCCCAGAAGGCCAAATGTATCCTGAGCTGCATCAGATGTGTGGCCCGTAGGGTGAGGGAGGTTATTCTGCCCCTCTGTTCCTCTCCTGTGAGGCCCCACCCGGAGTATTGTGTCCAGTTCTGGAATCCTCAGTGTGAGAAGGATATGGAGCTGTTGGAATGGGTCCAAAGCAGGCTATAAGGATGATCCGAGGGCTGAAGCACCTTCCACATGAGGACAGGCTGAAGGAGTTGGTGGTGTTCTGCCTGGAGAAGAGAAGGCTCTGAGGAGATCTTATAGCGACCTTCCAGTACCTGGAAGGAATTTACAAGAAAGCTGGAGAGTGGTGAAACAGTGGAACAAGTTTGCCAGGGAAGTTTTGGCTGCCCCATCCCTGGAGCTATTTAAGGCCAGGTTGGAGGGGCCTTGGATAACCTGTTCTAATGCGATGTTCCTGCCCATGGCAGGGGTGTTAGAACTAGATGATCTTTAAGGTTCCTTCCAGGCCTAACTAGTCTATGATTCTAAATTCTGTTACTTTCCAGTTTATTATGAACTTCACAACAGTCAAAACTCATGGTAATTTGGAGCTTTGAAACTAGCTCTGTCCAACTTTGCACTTGAAATGGAGAAACGCTGCAAACAGAGGGGATTACAGAAGAAGAACCATCTGTTCAGCACAGCTCACATTGCACACAAGCTGTTATCTCCAGTGTTTGGAAAAACACCTTTGAAAAACACGCTACCAGACGGATATTCTGTCTAGCTTTCAGAAAATAGACTTACTTAGATGAAACTTAGCTCTACTTCCTGCACTTGGGGCACAACAAACCTATGCAGAGCTATAGACTAGGAGAAGTCTGTCTAGAAAGCTGCCCGGAGGAGAGGGACCTGGGAGTGTTGGTTGATAGCCGACTGAACATGAGCCAGCAGTGTGCCCAGGTGGCCAAGAAGGCTAATGGCATCTTGGCTTGTATCAGAAACAGTGTGACTAGCAGGTCCAGGGAGGTTATTCTCCCTCTGTGCTTGGCACTGCTGAGACTATTCCTTGAATCCTGTGTTCAGTTCTGGGCCCCTCACCACAAGAAGGATGTTGAGGCTCTGGAGCAAGTCCAGAGTAGAGCAACAAAGCTGGTGAAGGGGCTGGAGAACAGGCCGTATAAGGAATGGCTGAGAGAGCTGGGGTTGTTTAGCCTGGAGAAGAGGAGGCTGAGAGGAGACATCATTGCTTTCTACAACTACCTGAAAGGAGGTTGTAGAGAGGAGGGAGCTGGCCTCTTCTCCCAGGTGACAGGGGACAGGACAAGAGGGAATGGCCTCAAGCTCCACCAGGAGAGATTTAGGCTAGACATCAGGAGGAAGTTTTTCACAGAAAAGGTCATTGGGTATTGGAACAGGCTGCCCAGGGAGGTGGTTGATTCACCTTCCCTGGAGGTGTTTAAGGCACAGGTGCACAAGGTGCTGAGGAGCATGGTTTAAGAATGGTTGGACTTGATGATCCATTCGGTCTCTTCCATCCTGGTTATACTATGATTCTATGATTCAGCTTAAATAAAAGATATTCCGCTTTTTATATTAGTAACTACTTTTTGTATCATGGCCAAGGGCTGTGCTAGAGTTGAGCAGTGACCAAGCAGCAGCTGGGATGGCAGCCCTGTGGGAATGGCTCTGTCTTGCGGGAGGTAAGCACCCAGGCTCCTGCCATCATGTTTACAAGCGAGTGGTTTCCTCTGAAGCAAGGTAGCTACAGGAAGATGTTTTACCACATGGTGCTAAGCACAATCAGCAAGAAACCCCAATCTCATACTTTGTGAAAGCAAGTTTTACTTAACTTACTACAACATGAAAGGTAGTGACTGACTAGTAGTGATTAACAAGTTAACACTTATCAGCTTTCAAGGCAATAAGTAGAGTAATTAAGAAAGATCCATCACCAATTGTCCTGTTATCATCATCCAACTCTACAGTTGTGGGAGCCCCTTTTTTTGCAGTGAGGATTCGGAGAGTAGTGGGGGTCCTACATGGAGCACATGTGAAATTTCCAACCATAGCTGCAAGTAATCTAGCTTTTCTATTGTTGAATGAACAATTTACAAAACCATAGAGCCCCTAGCCCCAGCTGCTGTCTGTCTCGCACTCTCTGCGACAAGAACAGTACAATCACACTGACAGGCTAGGTGTCTAGTTGAGGATTCTGTGATAATAACTCCATAACAACTGAATAGCTGTTACTAAGCAGGTATTCTTTTTTTATTAGCAGTGCTGGACATGTGGGGGAATCACTCCACCAAAAACATACATGCCAAGTGAGAAAACTGTTCACCTTTTATTGTACAGATCTATGCATAGTTGTTTAATCACCTGGAAAGGTATTACATATTCATTCAAAGAATGAATTCAATGGCTTTTCAAAGAGCCATTAACGTATCTTCACGCTGTGTTCGCATGCACAGTCAGTCCTTTTGAGTGGTTGTGAGCGCCCCTCCTGGGGTCCAAAGGTCTTCCTCCTTGTTATATTTTCAACCTTAAGAGGGATGCAGCCCAAACTTTGAGAAAGGCGATTTTTTTACTGCTGGTGTGGCAGCATGAATTCCAGGCTTCCTTCTCTTATCTTGCCGGATGCCTGTTCCTTGCACAGCAGGCCCCCTTTCATTAAATCATATAATCACCAGGTTGGAAGACCCATCGGATCATCGAGTCCAACCATTCCTATCAAACACTAAACCATGCCCCTCAGGACCTTGTCTACCAGTGCCTTAAACACCTCCAGGGAAGGTCAATCAACCACCACCTCCCTGGGCAGCCTGTTCCAATGCCCAATGACCCTTGGTATGAAAAACTTCCTCCTGATGTCCAGCCTAAAACTCCCCTGGTGGAGCTCGAGGCCATTCCCTCTTCTCCCAGACAAGACATTTCCTCTTGGACAGACATCCCTAAAGGCACATACCACTATAGGATAAACAAGCTTAGGCCGCTGCTATAGATCAAGGCACGAGCTCACACATTTGCCACTGATCACAGCGACAAACGCCCCATCGCCCATGGCGGATTTAAGCTTGCCCACCAGGTGCGGCCACTGCCCGAGCACGGCGGGACGCGAGGCGCGCGAAGGCTGCGGGGGAGCGGCCGCTGATTGGCTGCGGCTGGCGCGGCCCTCGCTCTGAGCGGCCGCTGATTGGCTACAGCTGGCGCCACCGCCCTCGCCGGCCCTGGCGCAGGGCGGCCGCTGGTTGGCTGCCGGGTGGGAGGTGTGCGGCGCGCGGGCCGCCTCTTCCCGGCCTAAGATGGCGGCCGTGGCGGCGCTGAGGGGAGGCTGCCGAGCCGCGGGGCGGCTGGTAAGGGGAGCGGGGGGCGTTGCGGGCGGTGACGCTCCCCGTTAGCCGGTCCGGGGGCAGCATCCCGAGGGCCTGTCGCTCCCCGTTAGCCGGGAGCGGGCAGCACGGACCCGGGCTGCGCCACCTCCCCGGATCCTCGCC
>JAUMJK010002047.1:0-14325 GCA_033558105.1 Coccyzus lansbergi
CCTGCGCCCCGTGCCACAGCATGGCGTACTCCCCCGACACGTGGTACACGGCCAGCGGCACCGACGGGTGCTGAGCGGAGAGGCGGTCAGTGCCGCCTCTGCTCCCAGTGCTGCCTCGAGCCACCCAGTGCCACCCCAGTACCACCCAGAGCTACCCCAGTGCCACCCAAAGGGACCCCAGTACCACCCAGAGCCACTTAGTGCCATCCAGAGCTACCTCAGTGCTTCCAGAGGGGCCCCAGTGCCACCCAGAGGGACCACAGGGCCACCTAGAGACATCCAGTGCCACCCCAGTGCTCCCAGAGGGGCCTCAGTGCCACCCAGAGCCACCCAGTGCCACCCACAGGGGCCCCAGTGCCGCCCAGAGCCATCCAGTGCCACCCCAGTGCTCCCAGAGGGACTCCAGTGCCACTGTTGTGCCACCCAGAGCCACTTAGTGCCACCCAGAGCCACCCAGTGCCACCCCAGTGCTCCCAGAGGGGTCCCAGTGCCACCCAGAGCCACCCAGTGCAACCCCAGTGCTTCCAGAGGGACCTCAGTGCCACCCAGAGCCACTTAGTGACACCCAGAGGGACTCCAGGGCCACCTAGACACCCATAGCCACCCAGTGCTACCCCAGTGCTCTCAGAGGGGCCCCAGTGCCAACCTCGTGCCACCCAGAGGGACCCTAGTGCTGCCCAGAGCCACCCAGTGCCACCCCAGTGCTCCCAGAGGCACCCCAGTGCCACCCACAGGGGCCCCAGTGCCACCTAGTACTGCCTGGAGCTACCCAGTGCCATCCCAGTGCTCCCAGAGGGGCCCCGGTGCTACCCTTGTGGCACCCAGTGGGACTCCAGTGCCACCCAGAGCCACTTAGTGCCATCCAGAGCCACTCAGTGCCACGCCAGTGCTCCCAGAGGGACCCCAGTACCACCCAGTGCCACCCCAGTGCTCTCAGAGGGGCTCCAGTGTCACTCCAGTGCCACCCAGTCCTCCCATAGGGGCCCCAGTGCCAGCCAAGTGTCCCCAGATGGGCCCCAGTGCCACCCTAGAGGCCCCAGAGCAGCCACAGGGCGCACTTACTCGGTCCTTGACATCCCTCACAAGGTCCAGGTAGGGCAGCCCTGGCTTCACCATCAGCATGTCTGCTCCCTCCCGCATGTCACGGTCCTGCAGGGGAACACGCGTGGCCCTGGCAGCTCGAGAAGGATGTTTTCCAGCAAAGTGGTTTTCCCCAGCAGTTTTGAGCTGGCTCAGTGCCACCCTCATGCTTCCAGAGGGACCACAGTGCCCCCAGAGTGGCTCCAGTGCTATCCCAAAGTGCCCAGAGGGGGCCCAGTGCCACCCCAGTGCTTCCAGAGGGGCCCCAGTGCCCCTTCAGTGCCCCTAGAAGGGTCCCATTGCCCACCCCAGTGTTCCCAAAGGGGGCCCAGTACCCCTAGAAGGGCTTCAGTGCCACCTCAGGGCCCCCAGAGAGCTCCAGTGCCACCCCAGTGCTCCCAGAAGGGTCCCAGTGCCCACCCCAGTGCCCCTACAAGGGTTCCAGTGCCACCCCAGTGCTCCCAGAAGGGTCCCAGTGCTACCCCAGTGCCCCCAGAGCTCCAGTGCCACCCCAGCGCTCCCAGAAGGGTCCCAGTGCTACCCCAGTGCTCCCAGAAGGGCTTCAGTGCCACCCCAGGGCCCCCAGAAGGGTCCCAGTGCCCACCCCAGTGCCCCTATAAGGGCTTCAGCACCACCCCAGTGCTCCCAGAAGGGTCCCAGTGCCCACCCCAGTGCCCCTATAAGGGCTTCAGCACCACCCCAGTGCTCCCTGAAGGGTCCCAGTGCTACCCCAGTACCCCCAGAAGGGCTCCAGTGCCATCCCAGGGCCCCCAGAAGGGTCCCAGTGCCCACCCCAGTGCCCCTATAAGGGCTTCAGCACCACCCCAGTGCTCCCAGAAGGGTCCCAGTGCCACCCCAGTGTCCCCAGAAGGGCTTCAGTGCCACCTCAGGGTCCCCAGAGCTCCAGCGCCACCCCAGGGCCCCCAGAAGGGTCCCAGTGCCCACCCCAGTGCCTCCAGTAGGGCTCCAGTGCCCACCCCAATTCCCCCAGAAGGGTCCCAGTGCCCACCCCAGTGCCCCTACAAGGGTTCCAGTGCCACCCCAGGGACCCCAGAAGGGTCCCAGTGCTACACCAGTGCCCCCAGAAGGGCTTCAGTGCCACCCCAGGGCCCCCAGAGCTCCAGTGCCACCCCAATTCCCCCAGAAGGGTCCCAGTGCCCACCCCAGGCCCCCCAGAAGGGTCCCAGTGCCCACCTCAATTCCCCCAGAAGGGTCCCAGTGCCCACCCCAATTCCCCCAGAAGGGTCCCAGTGCCCACCCCAGTGCCTCCAGTAGGGCTCCAGTGCCCACCCCAATTCCCCCAGAAGGGTCCCAGTGCCCACCCCAATTCTCCCAGATGGGTCCCAGTGCCCACTCCAGTGCTCCCAGAAGGGCTTCAGTGCCACCCCAGGGCCCCCAGAAGGGTCCCAGTGCCCACCACAATTCTCCCAGAAGGGTCCCATTGCCCACCCCAGTGTTCCCAAGGGGGCCCAGTACCCCCAGAAGGGCTTCAGTGCCACCCCAGGGTCCCCAGAGAGCTCCAGTGCCACCCCAGTGCTCCCACAAGGGTCCCAGTGCCCACCCCAGTGCCCCCAGTAGGGCTCCAGTGCCACCCCAGTGCTCCTAGAGGGGCTGCCTGCACAGGGTGCCACTGAGTCCCAGCTCTCTGTCAGGATGATGGGTTTCCCATCTCCCGGGGTGCCCCCAGCCTTGACCCAACGCCGCGCCCTGCGGTGCTGCCCGGGCTCTCACCACGGCGCGCATCGCCAGGCCTCTGGCACCCGGGGGCAGCTGGTAGCATCGCCGATCCCCAAAGGCAGGTTTGGATAATGCAGCATCCCTGGAGATCATAGAATCATAGAACAACCAGGTTGGAAGAGACCCACCGGATCATCGAGTCCAACCATTCCCATCAAACACTAAACCATGTCCCTCAGGACCTCATCCACCCATCCTTTAAACACCTCCAGGGAAGGTGAATCAACCCTCTCCCTGGGCAGCCTCTGCCAGTGCCCAGTGACCCTTTCCATGAAAAACCTCCTCCTAAATGGGAGATGGAGCAGAGAGCAGGGCATGAGGACCCACACGGCTCCGTGTGCCCCACAAAGCTTCAGAAACGTGAAGAGCCACAAAGACTGAGCCAGCTGGGAGAAGGGAGGCTCCCTGGCCCAGCTCAGCGTCCCGGCATCGCTCTGGGAGGTCCAGCAGGCCCAGGATGGTGCTGGGAGCTGTCTCAACACCCGCTGCCCTCCCTGTGCCGGGAGGCAGGGCTAAAATCACATCAGACATTTTCCTTTTGCTCTTTTCCAGGGCAGGTCCATCAGGGACAGCCCAACAGTGCCAGGTCTTGCTTGGGATGAGGTTTAATTATCTGACCAAGCTGAGACCTGTCCCTAAAGCCAGGATTTGACAACACCGGCTCCTGTGACTCCCTCTTCCCTTCTTCCAGCTCCCTCCCATCCACCAGCACCCAGGACGAGAAGGGCTGGGCAGGAAGATCACAGAAGGTTCTCTTCCCACCCACCATCCTCTGCTGGGCAGAGAATCACAGAATCACTTGGTTGGAAGAGACCCACCGGATCATCGAGTCCAACCATTCCCATCAAACACTAAACCATGTCCCTCAGCACCTTGTCCACCCATCCCTTAGACCCCTCCAGGGAAGGTGAATCAACCTCCTCCCTGAGCAGCCTCGGCCAGTGACCAATCACTCTTTCCATGAAATATTTTTCCCTACTGTTCAGCCTGAACCTCCCCTAGTGGAGCTTGAGGCCATTCCCTCTCGTCCTGTCCCCTGTCCCTTGGGAGAAGAGCCCAGCTCCCTCCTCTCCACAACCTCCTTTCAGGGAGTTGGAGAGAGCAATGAGGTCTCCCCTCAGCCTCCTCTTCTCCAGGATAAACAAGTCTGGGCTTTGATGGGTCTCTGGCTTGAGAGGGGAGGCTGTGGGAGAGCTGCCCGAGCCCCTGTCTTTCATAGAATGATAGAACAAGCAGGTTGGAAGAGACCCACTGGATCATCGAGTCCAACCATTCCTATCAAACACTAAACCATGTCCCTCAGCACCTCGTCCACCCATCCCTTAAACCCCTCCAGAGAAGGTGAATCAACCACCTCCCTGGGCAACCTCTGTCAGTGCCCAATGACCCTTTGTGTGAAAAACTTCCTCCTAACGTCCAGCCTAAATCTCCCCTGGTGGAGCTTGAGGCCATTCCCTCTCATCCTGTCCCCTGTCACTTGGGAGAAGAGCCTAGCTCCCTTCTCTCCACAACCTCCTTTCAGGTATGTTTTCTCTTTTGTACCAAGAAATAGGAGGAGAGAACTCCAAGGCAACCAGCATGGCCCCAGCTGTGGCCCAGGCTCTGGCTGAGCCCCATTCTCAAAAAAACTATACAGGAACACAGCTCCTGGCCATCCCGGTTCCAGCTGGGGACAGTCCTCGCTGAGGGATAATCCTGGGAGAGACACACCTGAAGGGACCGTAGAAGCAGGAAGCAAACTTGGCGCTGTAGCTCATCACTGAGACCTGCAGACGAGAGGGGAGCCATGAGGATGAAAAGCTCCATCCCTCATCCCTGCTCCTGATTTATTTGCTGCCCCACATCCTCCTTCCCCTGCCAGGGCCTGGCAACTCCCTGTCCCTGCAGCGTGTGCTGGGCAAGGCGAGGGTTTGCTTCCCCACCCAGGTTCCAGGGTGGCACAAGTTCCTGCTTTGCCACATGTAGCGACTGTGCTCACCTTGTTGCCCAAGTCATTGGAGATCAGCGCCTTCTTCATGGCTCCAATGCGCCCATCCATCATATCCGAGGGGGCAACGATGTGGCAGCCTGCAGGGAAAAGACCGGAGACGCCGAGAAGTGCTTGAATCATAGAATCATAGAACAACCAGGTTGGAAGAGACTCACTGGATCATCGATTCCAACCATTCCTATCAAACATTAAACCATGTCCCTCAGGACCTCATCTACCCGTCCCTTAAACACCTCCAGGGAAGGGGAATCAACCACCTCCCTGAGCAGCCTCTGACACTGCCCAATGACCCTTTCTGTGAAATATTTTTTCCTAATGTCCAGCCTGAACTTGCTCTGGTGGAGCTTGAGGCCATTCCCTCTTGTCCTGTCCCCTGTCACTTGGGAGAAGAGCCCAGCTCCCTCCTCTCTACAACCTCCTTTCAGGTAGTTGTAGAGAATAATAAGGTCTCCTCTCAGCCTCCTCTTCTCTAGGCTAAAAGGAGACTGCTTGCAGGAGGAGGTGACCCCAGGGCCAAAGGGGCTCTGGGTGCCTGCAGGGCAGCAGGAGCCTCTCCCAGCTCAGAGCAAAAGCAATCCCATCTGGAGCCAGGCCCGGTTTGCTTTTGGGCCTGCTGAGTGTGGGCAAGTCTGTGAGAATCAGACTTGGGTGCTGCTGCCAGCAGACTCCCCACCTGCTTTGGCGTAGGCCAGTGCCACTTCTGCCAGCCGCTGGCAGGTCACCTCGTTCTGGATGGTGCCATCTTCACGCAGGATGCCTAGGAGAGAAACGCAGGGTGAGGTGAGGGGCTGGACGGCTGACTGCCTCGAGAACAAGAGTGAGAGTGTGGGTTTTGCTATAGAAATCGGAGAATCATGGAATGGTTTGAGTTGGAAAGGACCTCAAAGCCCATCCCGTTCCAACCCCCTGCCATGGGACACCTCCCACTGGATCAGATTGTTCCAAGCCCCATCCAGCCTGGCCTGGAACCCCTCCAGGGATGGGGCAGCCACCACTGCTCTGGGCAACCTGGGTCAGTGAGAGATGCTCAGAACGACAGTAGGGAACAATGCTAGAGAGTTGGACAAGGAGGAGAAGCCCAGTAGAACAACAATGCGGCCCTCTAGGGACTGGACACCACCCGTGGGTGGGAAGGGAAGCCTGAGATGGGGTGCACAGACATGCACTAAAATAGATTCAGATGGCAAGGGTGAGTGACCTAAACTGTTAGTGCCTTCTCACCCTGCTCTCAAAACCTAAGAGAGGTCTCCCAGGCCCAACTGTACCAGTACCAGGGAGCCGAGTCTTGGGGCAGCAGCTGGCCCCACCAGCCCCTGGAGCTTCTCAGCAGAGAACAGCAAACCCCAGAGACTCGCAGCCCCAGGAAGGTGCCCAAAGCGCAGCCCTGTTACTCACCGCAGTGCCCATGGGAGGTGTAAGGGCACAAGCAGACATCACAGGCAATGAGCAGCTCTGGGAAGGTGGAGCGGATCTTCTTGATTGCCTGGATGGCAGGTGTGCCCTCTGCATCAGCAGCAGAACCTCTCTCATCCTGTGAGAATAGTAATCATAGAATTATAGAATCATAGAACAACCAGGTTGGAAGAGACCCACCGGATCATCGAGTCCAACCATTCCTATCAAACACTAAACCATGTCCCTCAGCACCTCGTCCATCCACACCTTAAACACCTCCAGGGAAGGTGAGTCAACCACCTCCCTGGGCAGCAGTGCCCAATGACCCCTTCTGTGAAAAATTCTTTCCTAATGTTCAGTCTGAACCTCCCCTGGTGGAGCTTGAGGCCATTCCCTCTTGTCCTGTCCCCTGTCACTTGGGAGAAGAGCCCAGCTCCCTCCTCTCTACAACCTCCTTTCAGGTAGTTGGAGAGAGCAATGAGGTCTCCCCTCAGCCTCCTCTTCTCCAGGATAAACACCCCCAGCTCTCTCAGCCGTTCCTCATCAGGCCTGTTCTCCAGCCCCTTCACCAGCTTCATTGCTCTTCTCTGGACTCGCTCCAGAGCCTCAACATCCTTCTGGTGGTGAGGGGCCCACAACTGAACACAGGATTCCAGGAGCGGTTTCACCAGTGCTGAATCCAGAGGGAGAAGCAGCTACATGGCCCTGCTGGTCACACCGTTTCTGATCCAAGCCAATATGCCATTGGCCTTCTTGGCCACCTGGGCCACTGCTGGCTCTTCGGAGCAACTCTCACTGGCCCAGGTTGCCCAGAAATACAGCACTTCTGCCCAGGAAACATTTTCTGAATGTTAAGACCCCTTAACACAGAGCAGTGTGATCAGTACAATGGAAAAGGACGATAGACCAGTGTCCGTCACAGGGAGTGAGGGTCTTCTGGGAGCATTTCAGGTGTTGCTACAGTCTCCTATCCCCATCCGGCTCTGTTGAGCGTGGCAAAGCACACCCAGAAAACCCTAAACTGGCTCTGTTTGATGGGGATCCCAGCCCCACGCTGCTCTTCCCACACTTGGGCTACCTCAGGCTCCTGCCACCTCAACGCACGCTGACCTTGGTGACCTTGCTGGGCACACCGAAGATGAGCACACACTTCAGACCATCTTCGACAAGGGGACGCAGCATCTCCTCCAGCTTGTTGACTCCATATCTAAGAAGAGCAAAGTGAATGAGGCTGCCAGGCATCCCGAGCTGCTCCGTGGGTGTTGGCGACCGATCCAGCATCCACAAGCATACTTAGAATCATAGAATAACCAGGTTGGAAGGGACCCATCGGATCATCGAGTCCAACCATTCCTATCAAACATTAAACCATGTCCCTCAGCACCTCATCCACCCGTCCCTAAAACACCTCCAGGGAAGGGGAATCAACCACCTCCCTGGGCAGCCTATTCCAATGACCAATGACCCTTTCTGTGAAAAACTTCCTCCTAATTTCCAGCCTAAATCTCCCCTGGTGGAGCTTGAGGCCATTCCCTCTTGTCCTGTCCCCTGTCCCTTGGGAGAAGAGCCCAGTTCCCTCCTCTCTACAACCTCCTTTCAGGTAGTTGTAGAGAGAGTAATGAGGTCTCCCCTCAGCCTCCTCTTCTCCAGGATAAACAACCCCAGCTCTCTCAGCCGTTCCTCATAGGGCCTGTTCTCCAGACCCTTCACCAGCTTCGTTGCTCTTCTCTGGACTCGCTCCAGAGCCTCAACATCCTTCTTGTGCTGAGGGGCCCACAACTGAACACAGGATTCAAGGAGCAGCCTCACCAGTGCTGAGTCCAGAGGGAGAAGCAGCTCCCTGGACCTGCTGGTCACACCATTTCTGATCCAAGCCAGGATGCCATTTGCCTTCTTGGCCACCTAGGCACACTGCTGGCTCATGGTCAGTCGGCTGTTGACCAACAGCCTGAGGAAAGCAGCTACAGGGGAGGTGTCGCCTGAACAATGGGAAGAACAATCCAGGGCCTTATCTGGGGCTACAGGAGGGTTATCTACCCAGCATGGACACTCCTTGCTCTGAAAGGACAAACAGGTCCTTCCCTTGGCTCCCTTATCTTGGCTTTCTGGTTGTGGACCCAGCCCACCTCCCCACAGGACCATTCCCTGGGACTGACCAGTCCTGCTAATGCAGCAGCCGATGAAGACAGGACCTGCCAGTCCAGCAAGAATGCAGGACCAGAGTCTGTCATCTTGCCTAGATTTTCTTGCTGCTGCTGGAAACCCTGCTCGCTTCCAGCTTCCCTGTGTGCCCAGCACGCTCTGTGTGACAAGATGCAAGGGTTCCAGGACATAGAATCATCAGGTTGGAAAAGACCCACCGGATCATCGAGTCCAACCATACCTCACAAGGCCCTGGGATTATTGCTGCCAGTAGTGGTACTTTCCCACCATCCTCAGTACAATTCCTTCTGTCCCCTTGGCAGAAAAGTGCTCCTGCCCTGCCTGATGCTGGGAGATCTCCAGGTCAGGGACTACAGAGGGTTGGAAGCTTTGTCCCTGGCCCACGCTCATCTCAGGCCACACACCAGCCCAGCTTGGGCACGGCAGCAACTGGCAGGCAGCTCGGAGGGGCTGGTTCTTACCTGGCTTGTCCAGGGAGGCTGGGGATCGGCTCCACTGCGTCAGGGCTGTCCCTGCAGGAGGTGGATGGGCAGAGAGGTGAGGGCTAGGCACGAGGAGGAAGCCCCTACCCCAGGCTTGTCCATGGGGAATCTTCTGGGGAGTCTCAACCTAAGCCAGTCAGCCTGAGGTTGGTCCATCCCTAACCCAGAGAGCCAGGGCTCACTCACGTGACAAAGATGGGGTAGATGAGGTTGGAGGCATCGAAGGTGGTTGCTGTGCACTGCCAGGAGCGCAGCACCGGGTGGAAGTAGCCACTGTGAAGCACGGAGTCTGCCTGCATCTTGGTCCTTCACTGGGAGGCTGAGGAAACCTGAAACTCTGAAACACCAACAGACGCCGGCAGGCTGGTCAGTGGCTGTGTCCTGGTAAAGCTGTTGCCACACACGAGGAGCAGGCTGAGATCATAGAATCATAGAATCATAGAACAACCAGGTTGGAAGGGACCCACAGGATCTTCTAGCCCAACCATTCCTATCAAACACTAAACCATGTCCCTCAAGACCTCATCCACCCGTCCCTTAAACCCTTCCAGGGAAGGTGAATCAACCACCTCCCTGGGCAGCCTATTCCAATGCCCAATCACCCTCTGTGTGAAGAACTTCCTCCTAATCTCCAGCCTAAACCTCCCCTGGTGGAGCTTGAGGCCATTCCCTCTTGTCCTGTCCCCTGTCACTTGGGAGAAGATCCAGGCAGACGCTGCAGAATATCCAGGCAGACACTGCAGAACGTCCCTGTCCTGCTCCAGGTACAGGTGGGGAGCAGGCGCTGGGGCACAGGCAGCTTCATCCCAGTTCTCCTGGGGCTGGGTGGGTGATGCCAGACCCTGCACCAGCAGTCAGAGCACAGTGTCTACATCAGTAGCTCCCAATTCTATGTCTGAAACCACTAAACTCCCAATTCTACGTCTGAAACCACTAATCTACAGCTACCAGCATCATCCTGCAGCAGAACCATGTTCACAAGCTTTAGTGCTACCAGGCTCCTCGGGCTCCATCTGCTCTGGCTTGTGTAATGTACCAGTAGTTTTCTAACGACGAGACAGTCATTGCTTAATTTGCTGTATAATACTTTTGTTAACGCTGTATAATTGTGTAATACAGCTTTTGTGCACAGAGCAAGACCTATCGACAGCCACAGGGTACAGGGGCAATTAGAGAAGGGCAGGGCACAGGGTGAGGGAGAGGAGCAGGGTCACAGAATCATGGTTTGGTTTGGGTTGGAAGAGACCTCAAAGCTCATCCAGTTCCACCCCTGCCACAGGCAGGGACACCTCCCACTGGATACAATTGCTCCCAGCCCCATCCAACCTGCCCTTGAACCCCTCCAGGGATGGGGCAGCCACCCCTGCTCTGGGCAACCTGGGCCAAGGCCTCCCCACCCTCATCTTCCTAATGTCCAATCTAAATCTTCCCCCTTCCAAGTTTAAAGCCACTGCTCCTTGTCCTATCACACCAGGACCTTATAAAAAGGTCTCTCCCCAGCTCTCCTGGAGACCCTTTCAGCACCAGAAGGTGCTCTAAGTTCTTCCTGGAGCCTTGTCTCCTCCAGGCCCAACAACCCTGAGGTCCTGAGGGACATGGTTTAGTGTTTGATAGGAGTGGTTGGATTCGATGATCTGATGGGTCTCTTCCAACCTCGTTGTTCTATGATTCTATGAACCCCAACCCTTTCAGCCTGTCCTCATAGCAGAGGTGCTCCAGCCTTCGGATCATCTTCGTATCTTCCTCTGGACCTTCTAATAGTTCCCTCCTTGCGCTGGGGATTCCAGAACTGGACACAGGACTCCAGGTGGGATCTCAGGAAAGCGGAGTAGCTGAGTAGAATCCCCTCCCTTGCCCTGCAGGCCACACTTCTTTGATGCATCCCAGGATCAAATTTATGTGCTTAGAGACCCTTCACATATTCTAGTGCTGAGCCAAATTCTCAAGTTTGCCTTGGGCTACCCCAGTGCATCAGGCACTTGGAATACACAGGCATCACATTCAGTCCCAGAATCTGGGGGATGGGGAAAAAGGCATCTCCCAGTTACTCACAGGCTCACACGTACAAAACCACTGTATAAAAAAAAAAATCAGGGGGTGCAGAGCAGCTGACAGGCACACGGGCAGCGTCACGGCATCACTTGGCAAGGAATTTTCAGCCCTGGAAAACTGCCGCTCCAATTCTTACTCCCAGGGAAGGGACAGTCCTTGCGTGAACTGGAGTTGGCAGCTCCAGAGCAGGGACTGGGCTCCAGTGACCGCAAACAAAGGGCTCAGTGAACAAAACCCTCCTCGAGAATCCAAAAAATGCTTTACAGAGTTAATCCCATGGGGTGGGACCAGAGGCACCTGACTCTGTATGGGACAGATAGAGGCCACAGCTCCAGCAGCTGCTCTCTCCGGGGGAAGGAGCAGCTGGGCACCCGGCAGGATTGCAGAGTGGAGATAACCCCCAGGACGGGTGGGCCCCGGCTCCCCTGGCCCCACAGCAGAACTGGGGCCCTCCCTGTGAGCCCCACGTGCAGGAGAAGCTGCTGTCAGCCAAAGGCTCCCCTCGCCCACACAGGGCACCCGGTTGGCCCACGGCTCTGGGGTCTTACGGCCACGACGGGGATGCAAAGACAACAAGAGTGCACGAGAAGGGGGTGATGCACCCCGTATTTTACACCCTAGAGCAGGGCTGTTTCCCCCAAGATCCTCTCAGGGCTCCCAGCCAAGCGTGGGCACCTCTTGCTCCAACATTCAAGACCCAAATCTATATTTCCAAAGCGATTTGCTTCATGCACATAAGTGCCCCTAAGGAGGAGTTTAGACCAGCCCTGTGGCCCCTCCTGAGCAAAGGGCTCTGCAGTGGAGAGCTTTCCCCTTTGCTCCAGCACCGTGAGGACCAGCCCAAACCCACAGCACCCAAACCATCGCCCAGCCTCCCGCGGCGCCTCTGGCTGCCTCGCTGTGTTCCAGGGAGGAGAAGCAAAGCCCAGAGCCATGCGCACCCTGCACTAACGCAGATCAAACAAACCCAGTGGGTGGATGAAGCCAGGCTCAGTGCCTGCCAGCGCTCAGCTCCAAAGGTCTCTCCAGCACCACTGAACCCGCAGAGACCAAGCTTTCCAGCTGCTTTCCAGCACTTTAGGCTACGGAAACAGACGCAGCCTCACCCTTTGGTGCACAACTACTGATCTGGTGTGCTGGAGACAGAGAAACATGGAATAACCAGGTTGGAAGAGACCCATTGGATCATCAACCATTCCTATCAAACACTAACCTATGTCCTTCAGCACCTCGTCCACCCGTCCCTTAAACACCTCCAGGGAAGGTGACTCAACCACCTCCCTGGGCAGCCTATTCCAATGCCCAGTGATCCTTTCTGTGAAATATTTTTTCCTAATGTTCAGCCTGAACCTCCCCTGGTGGAGCTTGAGGCAATTCCCTCTCGTCCTGTCCCCTGTCCCTTGGGAGAAGAGTCCAGCTCCCCTCATGCAAACTCTTGAAGTTCTAGGGGTGTGAATGGACGGACTAGAGCCCTACTACGAATTCGGAGCTCTCCGGGAAGACACTGGATCTGTGTTTAATTAACAGTCACTAACAAAATGGAACATAGGAATGGTTGGACTCGATGATCCGATGGGTCCCTTCCAACCTGGTTGTTCCATGATTCTATGATAAGTCAGGATGCTACTCAAGGATCTACTCAAGATCTTACTGCTAGATTTCACCTTCCAGGTGGGCTCAATACTGAAAATCATAGAATCATAGAACAACCAGGTTGGAAGAGACCCACCGGATCATCGAGTCCAACCATTCCTATCAAACACTAAACCATGTCCCTCAGGACCTCATCTACCTGTGCCTTAAACCCCTCCAGGGAAGGTGAATCAACCCCCTCCCTGGGCAGCCTGTGCCAGTGACCAATGACCCTTTCTATGAAAATTGTTTGATATGAATGGTTGGACTCGCTGATCCGATGGGTCTCTTCCAACCTGGTCGTTCTACGATTCTATGAACGTATTTCCCACTTCCAAGCTTACGCCTAACTTTTCCCAGAAGTCTTATGCATATTCTGTTACTTCCCAAGGACTGATTTTAACGTTGCTACAAACTTTCCAACAGTCAAACCTCTTGCTCACTTGGAGCTGGCGCCAGCTCTGCCTGACCTTGAGTCTGAGATAGAGAAAAGCTGCAAACAGAGGGGAATTGAGCTGGATGGGCAGGGACACCTCCCACCGGGATCAGGGGCTCCCAGCCCCATCCAACCTGCCCTTGAACCCCTCCAGGGATGGGGCAGCCACCACTTCGACTTGGAGCAGGCCCTTCCCACCTTCTCAGCGAAGTGTTCCCACCTCCTGGAACCCTCCGAGGGGCTGGGGTCGGGGAACCGGGATGGGGGGGGGGGGGGGGGGTCGGAGCCGGGGCTACAGCCCCGGCTCCGACCCCCCCCCCCCCCCCCCCCTCATCCCGGTTCCCCGACCCCAGCAGCAGCCGCTCACTCACCCAGCGCGTCCCGCTCCCGCGACTTAATTTGCATGACCACGCCCCCCTTCGTTTACATAAAGCCCGCCCACGCCCCCCAACGGGAATGGCGGGAAGTCTCGCGCGGCTTGGCGCGCGGGAAAAAGGGAGCAGGGGGTGGGAGGAGGGAGGGAGCAGAGTTTGGAGGGAGTGTGTGTGGGGGGGGGGGGGGGATGGAGCAAGGGTTTGGGGTGATGGGGAGTCATGGAGTACAGTTGTGGGGGGATGGAGCAAGGGTTTGGGGTCCTAGGGAGACATGGAGCACAGTTTGGGGGGGATAGAGTAGGGATTTGGGGTCCTGGGGAGGGATGGAGCTCAGTTTGGGGGGATGGAGCAAGGGTTTGGGGTGCTGGGGAGTCATGGAGTACAGATTTGGGGGGATGGAGCAAGGATTTGGGGTCCTGGGGAGTCATGGAGTACAGTTGTGGGGGGATGGAGTAAGGGTTTGGGGTCCTAGGGAGACATGGAGCACAGTTTGGGGGGGATAGAGTAGGGATTTGGGGTCCTGGGGAGGGATGGAGCTCAGTTTGGGGGGATGCAGCAAGGGTTTGGGGTCCTAGGGAGACATGGAGTACAGTTTTGGGGGGATGGAGTAAGGGTTTGGGGTCCTAGGGAGACATGGAGCACAGTTTGGGGGGGATGGAGCAAGGATTTGGGGTCCTGGGGAGACATGGAGCACAGTTTTGGGGGGATGGAGCCGGGTTTTAGGGTCTTCGGGAGGCACAGAGCACCGTTTGGGAGGAATAGAGTAGGGATTTGGGGTGCTGGGGAGACATGGAGCACAGTTTTGGGGAGATGGAGCCGGGTTTTAGGGTCTCGAGGGGGCACACAGCACAGTTTGGGAGGGATAGATTAAGAATTTGGGGTCCTGGGGAGGGATGGAGCTCCGTTTGGGGGGATGGAGCAAGGATTTGGGGTGCTGGGGAGTCATGGAGTACAGTTTTGGGGGGATGGAGCAAGGGTTTGGGG